>CAJVQA010001867.1:0-23853 GCA_910591915.1 Cetraspora pellucida
TTACAGGTATCCTAACCCAATCATTAGTAACAGTTGTCATAATACAAATATTACATAGGTGATTATCCAAATTTTCACTGTCAATGGGATTTGAACACCCAACCTACTACTTGGGGGGTTGACAACCTAACCACTTCACTAGGTCGCTACACCCCTCATAGCATATATTAATTTTAAATAAAAATTTTATAATATTATAAAAAACTTGAACTTTTTTTACATTATACCTGATCTTGAAATTTGAATGATTAACAAATTTTTTTTAGACTAATAATTTCATTATTTCAAAATAATGCTTCAGGTTGTAAGTTAAAAATTTGATCTGAATTAGTTTAATTTAATTTAAATTAAGCTTATAATTATTCTAGGATATCTTATAAAAAACAAATAAATATTTATTTAGCAAATTCGATAAGTTATTGATTTTGTCATAATCAGTACAATGTTTATTATTTACAAAAATAGTCTAAAGTCAGATATGTATATACATATATATGTATGCAAGGTTTAAATTAGTAACTAATCAATTTGTGAATTGAAACTCATGTAGAACATATAGCTAAAAAAAATATTTTTTAATGTTTTAAAATATGTAATAATTACTATTCAAATACTTTTAAATTTAGACTATGCATATTTAAATTATAATCACATATTTTAAAAAAATAATATGAATAGTGATAATATATAGTTTAGAAAGTAGTAAAGTATAATATATTAAATTAACAAACATGTAAGTACACTGGTAATTATAAGTAGTGCAACAAAAAAAGAATTTCATTTAGATCATATTACCTTATACAATTTTAGATATATTAGTTAGTTTTTTTTTATTTTATTTACAAATAGTGTCTTTTTTTAATTTTAGAATTTTATTAACTATTATTAATACCAATACAAAAATAATTATATATATATTACAAAATACATATTGCATTACTTTTGTTTGTTTTTAACAAGAACCAGATTGTGTGATCTGTACAATATAAATATATTTAAAATTGTAAATCTTATTCTTAATTTTGCATCTTGTGCAATGCTAGGATTTATTAATAATCAAAAACAAAAAAAAAAGAGTCAAACAACTTCTACTAAATGAGTCCAAGTATTATTCTCATTCCAGAAAGAATATATAACAAGAGCAGTAGTTCAGGTTTATAATATTTCTTTTTTTACAGTCTTATGAATTAAAAAAAAGTGATTAACAAATTGCTTACTTTAAGATTTAGCAAAAGTTAATCATCTAACTTTATTGGCTAAACCAACCCAAAGAAGAATAGTAAACCTTATTACATCCTATTGGTGCTCTACTGCTATTAAAGTAAAGATTTACTTTATAAAAAATAAAAATATAGCAATTTCAGTATCTACTATATGGCACATATTTCAAAACTATGGTTTAGTATTGAAATAAAAAAAAAACTCTATCTGAATAATAGTTATCAAAAAAAGTAGTTCACTTTTGCAAAAAAATATGAAAATTGGATCATTGATGATTGGTCGAAGGTAATCTAGTTTGATGAATCTAAATTTCAAATTTTTGAGTTAGATAATAAGCAGTACTATTAGAAGCATTATAGAGAACTATTAAACAAGTTTTATATAAAGCTTACTATAAAATATAAAAGTAATTTTATTATAATTTGGAGATACTTTAGTTCTCATGATGTTGGTAACTATTGCAAGGTTGATGGCATGATGGATGGTGACTTGTATTAGAAAATACTTTACAAAGACCTAATATGGATGATTAGTAATTAAGAATTTGATGTTAGAAAAGTTATTTTTTAATAAAATAAAATATTTTATCATATGGCAATCTTGACAGAACATTGGCTTAAGAGGAATAAGATTAAGTTCTTTGATTGACCTTTTTAATCTTTTAATCTTAACCTGATCGAAAACCTATAAGATAAAATTGACTATCAGCTGAAGGATCTTCCTAAACAAATTTTAAGTGAAATTGATCTTTAAAAAAAAATCTAAGAAGTCTGACAGATGATTGATGCTAAACTCTACAAAAGACTAATTTGTTTAATGCTAAAATGAATTCATGCTGTAATTAGGGCTTAAAATTGTTACAACTAATAATAAAGGTAAAGAATTTTAGATAGAATAAAAAAACTTTTTTTTTTATATAAAAATTTTTTTTTGTTTTATAATCATGTTGCTGTAAAAATGAGCAAAAGTAATACAACATGATATTTGAAATAAAACTTATGCTCATAAAAAATTTTTTTTATTAAATTTTTTTAATTTTTTTATTGATAAAAATGTTGTTATTAGTAAATAAAATAAAATAAAAAATAACCAATATGCTCAGAATTGTGTGAGGTAATATGATCTAAATAAATTTTTTTTTGTTGCACTATTTATAATCACTAGTATATGAATGATTAGGCCACAATTAAGTATAAAGTAATATATCATGTATAAAATGCAAATGTATATAAAATTTATGCAAATATAACATTAGAGAAAACTAGACTTTAGGCTTTAAAACTTATAAAATCAGGTTAGCAAATTCAGCATCATCACTAATAGAGAGTGCAGTTATATAATAATCTGACTATCTGGTTTTATTTTGATGACCAATGCTTGCAACAAATCTTTTTATAATAAACACATCTATACTTTATATTAAAACCTGGCATCTGAACAGTAAACTACTTCTATAAGAAACATAAAAAATTTTATTATAAGAACTGTCAGTTCATTATATGAAAGTTAACTGTATACATATGTTGTTATGACCCGCTTATGAACGAAATCACAAGGTGGTACATTATTGTGAGTCACTGGACTCTTCACGTGCAATAGATCATGGGACTAGTCCAAAATGCGGAAATTCTACGGGACAGAACTGGACAGAACAAACTCACGTGATATTATTAAAATTCCTCTTACCCTAACTATCCGTAGAATTTTCGACCAAAATGTTGCAGTCACGTGAGATTTTTGTGGTGCAAACAAATCAAATTTCAAGATCAGGTGGAACGTTACACAATCGGAAACGTTCGCTTTGTCAAAAATCGGCTATAACTCGAAAATTTACATAGGAAACCACATTTAGTGTACTAGCAAAAAAATTCCTCGAGCGATTTTACTATTAAACCTTTTCTAACTTTAACATTAGCATAGACCCTAACCCTAACCTAAATAAACTTTAAAGAATTTTCGGTCCTCACGTGACTGCAACATTTTGGTGGCGATACTGGGGAAGATACGAGATTAGTATTGAGTAACCCGATAATCTACAGGTTTCTTTTTTCTTGAATTTTCTGCTCGACATTGTGTTCAGTGGTCCCCGCCACACCTAAAAAAAATGAAATGAAATGAAAGCTTATACGATGCTCATAAATTCTGCACACGTGACTTTGTGGCTTGTTCTGCGACCCATACTGTACTGTACTATGTCGCTAAGCACAGAGGTATTGTTGGCCATGGAAGTTGTTTGTTCGGGTCAGAAGGAGCAGGTTCCATGACAAACAATAATAATTTATATGCCAACAAAAAATAAAGGTGACTCATATGTAGAAATACAAGAAAACAACATATTCACACTATAGTGAAGTTCCCACTACACCTATAGACTTGAAAATGTTATATAATTAATTCTATTATATCAAGAGTTCTCTCTAACAAAGGTGAGCTGTATTTGGGTACTGGCTCTTTTCGTTATTTAACTCGTAAGTATGTTTTTAGAACTTACAACCTTTTATGACTTCGTTTTAATTATTAATTTGTGTTAATTTGATCATGATTGAAGGAAGATTCGGTTATAAATCCAGTTACAGCAAAAATTTACTATAACGGACATAACGCATATCGGCGGATTTGCACAACTGGGGTAAAATCACCACCCTAAAAAGTTTCAAGACCAATCAAATCTCAAGATCAGGTGTAACGTAACACGAATAGAAAAATTCAAAACAAACGTTCGTTTTGTCAAAAAACGCTTATAACCCAAAATTTCGTCTATGAAACTGTCTTCTGCGCATTAATTAAAAGTTTTCCTTGTGGAATTTTGTTATGATAAATGATTTTAGACACCCTAGCTTAAAAAAAAACAAAATTTTACTTGAAACTTTTTAGGATGGCGATTCTACCCTTGTCGATTTGCACAGTCTAATAAATATCAGTTATAATTCCGGTCAAAATTGTTGATCACCTGACCAGATCTGGAGTAAAATAATTTAAAATTTGGCCAAATGATCGAGAATTTTATCCAGAATTATAACTGATGGGTTTTGATCCGCCGATTTGCGAACTTTGAAAATTTTAAATTTATATTTTTGAGTTTGTAACATGTGAATTTTGTATACTTAATAATTCAATATCATTTGAAAAATTTATTCATGTTTACTTTTTCATTTTAAATTTGATCAAGATTATTATTTATTAATCAAGTTTCTCTTTAGAATCAGGCTCACCGAATAATTGATTGTAAGGGCAATTAATTACAACTATTTGAACCCAATTAATTGCTATTTTTGCAGTTGTTTGATAAAATATGTAATAATAAACATAAGTATGAATATATTTTGAGATATTTGACGTCAAAACTTGTAGTTTTGGATTAAATTGTACAAACCACAAGAACATTAATTTATATAGTACAGCATTCTAAATCTTTTTTTTTAAAAATCGGTTTCAATGAATGACAAAGTTCTAAACAAATGTTAAATAAATGCTTTTTTAGACCTTATGACGGCAGACATTAGTGTAAATTATGTTCTTCCAGTCATAATCGATAGTGTTCTTCCAGATCATAACCGATATCAAAAAGATGCTTTTTTTAAACCTTCAAATTATGCCGACATTAATGCAATTTATGTTCTTCCGGATAATCAAAAAGATGCTCGCTCTTTTTAGACCTCCAAATGATGATAATCATCAACGTAATTTACATTCTTTCGACGATGCCTTTTTTAGACCTTCAAATGATGGAAAATATCAGTGTAATTTATGTCCTTCCAGCCATAATCGATAATGTTCCTTCAGACTATTTTATATATAATATATTATTAATATTATGCTAATTTTATATACTCAAATGCGATTTTTGCAGTATACTCCACTACTTTACCACTACTATTCGTAATTTTTAAAACGATATGGGTACACGAAAAGCTTAACATAAATTTTTTCAAATGTATAATATGTATACGCAAATTGAATTGCGTAAGCTATTAATCATTACGTATCAATATATCACATCATTATCATTATCAATATATAAAGAAAAAAAATCATAGATTATCTTTCGCTATTATTAGCTGCAACCGTGCTTAAGAATTTAACCAAAATTTTTGTATAACGGTGTTAAACTTTCTGAGGATACTGTACGTGTATATAGCTATATAGCTTTAGACTATCTCTGTAATAAACGTTACATTGATCAATAACTTATCGAATCGGCTGAATAATCATTCGGTTAATTTTTCATAAGGTGTCCCAGGAATAATGATAACAGCTGTAATTCGGGCTAAATTTTAACCTACACCCCGAGGCGCTATTTCGAGATAGTACAGTATAAACATGGTTTCTTTTTGAAATTAAAATCAAGTGTAATCTACATAGTTAATTGAATATTACAATACAATAAATCAATGCAAAAAAAGATTGGGTTTACTAATTTTCCTCACCGCTTCTGAATGATTCACTATTGGAGTATCTATGTTATTAATAAATTTTATGGTATTCCGATAGTGAAGTGGTAGGGGAAATTAGTAAGCCAAAAAGATTAGAATGAAATTAGAAGCCCATTATAGAGTTTGGAACCGGTTTTATTTTTCTTATGTTAAATCCGATTAATACCGGTTTTAACATAAGAAAAATAAAACCGGTTCCAAATACTAGCCCATTATTTGGCAACGAAATTTGGTTGGTCACATGATATACACAGAGGATTTCTATTGGTTTATATAAAATTTTTGGATTCCCGCCCTACTGAGCCGGTCAGAATATTAAAACTGATTATATTGTATAAGTTGGTGTGACCTAATTGTTAGAATGGTTTAAACTTTTCTATCTGCTATAGTTTCTATTTTAATTTTGTTTAAGCTTAAACAGTGATATTTTGATTTAAGTTTAAAAAAAAATTTATCTTAATAATATAAAAAAAATTTTTTTTTAATTTAAAAATAGTTATCAAAATTAAGGATTGGTACTGTTAATCGTTTAACTGCCTATAACCGTTATTTATATAATACAGTTAAACGAGTAAAACTATAAAATTATTCGTTTAACCGTTTTTTAGTTAATTGTTTAATGATCGGTAATGCTTCTAATAAAGGTTGTTAACCAGATTTTATTCACCGAACAAATGCTTTTCGCTAGCATAAGGTGAGTTTTATTTTTTTTTAAAAAAACAGACACACAAACTTATATGGGATGTTACGTATTAAAACTTGTGTTGGGTCATCCACACTGTAAATATTACCGACATCCGGATAATAACCAATTAGAAATGCGTTGGTCAATAATATTATTCTCATTACAGTAACGTATTAAAACTAGTGTTGTGATCCGGATGGTCAAAAATAGATATCCAGACAGGATATCCGTTTCCACCGGATAAATATCCGTGCTCAAAAATAGTCATCATATCTGTTTATATTATGGATATCCGGAAAATTTTTATTATCCGGGTGAGCAAAACGTGGCATTCGAATATCCGTACCATCCGGATGTTTAACCAAACGGATCCCAACACTATTATGTATAAGATATTGGTCATGCAGCGATTAATATCATGATCCAATATCAATGTTATTCGTGCATGGTTTACGAGTCGTGGTTGGCTAACTGAGTTTTAATTTGGGATTGTTGTGCTTACGTAATAACGTACAAAAAATAACGAAAAAATCTATGATCATAATTTCTGAGACACCTACTCATTACCCGAAACCTTTTTGGTCGTTCGGTAAATTACCTAATTATCCGGAAACTGCATTGCTGTCTTCAGGCCTTCAATCCAGAGGCAGTGACGTATTTCTGGAGAGTTGGGTAATTTGAAATTATAACAGATCCGTATAGTATAGACCAAAATTAAAAGGAAGTAAAAGCTACGTATACTATACTGATCAGCTATAATTCCTAACCCTAACGCTACACCAGATCAGTATAGGTTCTAAAATTCGACCTATACTATACTGACCTGCGAATATACGAATATACGAATATACGAATATACGAATACGTATACCCATTAAAACAACCCTTTTTTTAATGATGATCTACAAATAGTAATACATATAAATTTTTTTTATTATGCAATTAGAACTTATTACTTATGACAAACTTTTTTAGTGAATAGATATCTATTCAAAAATCAAATAAAATAATTTTTCAAATTGTAAAAAAAGGTAATTAATATGTAATGCGAAACATAAGTTTATCATACAACGTGGTCTAAAATATTCTCACGATTTTCAGAAGTCTAGAATGTAAAGTACCCCGGGTACTAAGGACGGATTAATTGCACTTGGGAATGTAAAATACCGGGTACTAAAGATGGTTTAATTACATTTAGAATATGTAAAATATTACTGCGGCATTCCATATAGTGCAACTTATACCTCCTACACTGATGACGACTATAATACCCATACATACAGCTTAAATTGTAAAATACGCTGTACGGTAAATTTTGTAGATCGTCAAAAAAAAAAGCAATTGCTCGATTGTTTGGCGATTACTTGAGATTCTGATTTCTTAAAAATTACTTCGATATCGCGATATGAAATTATCATAAACAATCACCTAAAAATCGAGCGGTTTTTCTTTTGATCTGCAAAATTTAGATGATTATTTGATTAATAATGATTAATAAGCGGTTAAACGGATAAACGGATAAACGGTTAAACGTTTAAATAGTTAAATGGTTATTTGATTATTAAATGATTAATAAGCAACAAAACGATAAATAAACGGTTAACCGATTATTAATCGTGCAACTTATAGTTAAGCGACACAATTAACTGACAATATAATTTTTCACGGTTCCAAACCCTAAGTAAATATATCTTAAATCTATATTAAATTAATCAAAATGGTTTAATTATAATTAATTATATAAAAAAAATTTAATCGATTTTAGATAGATCATGAAGATATCTAAAAAATTTAAAAAGTTTCTTTTTCAATAATTATTTAAGTTTTTTTTTATAAACTTTAAAATATCTTGATAACTATTTATCTAAAACTTAATAAAAATTTTTTAATTATAAATCAATTTTTAAGTGGTTAAATGGTCCCAATATTTAATCAATTTACAATAAATTCATTAATATTATTTATATTCTTGACACAAAATTACACTTCAGTTATTGCAATAAGTTTCAGTTGTCAAATAACTTCAAATAGATATCAAGAAAAAACTTATCAAAGATTTCAAGTTTATTACTTATCAGACCTAGTTTATTGATTTTTTATATAAATTTAAAAGCCGAAGACAGATTTTTCTTTGGTAGCATCCAAATTGCAGTGAATACTTTATAAATACACTTACACTTATAAGATGATAATGAATACTTTAAATCAAGTTTGGAACCTGGTTTATTTTTCATATGTTAAAACCGATTTAAACCGGGGTTAACATATGAAAAATAAACCAGATTCCAAACTCAAGGTTGGCGGCATATGTTGTGAGAATACTGTAGTACTCAAGATTTTAAGGTTAAGGTGTAAATTTACCTTAAAATTCCAATCAATTGTACGTGGGAACGGAATTTAAATGAATCTGAAAAAAATTTCTTAATAAAATTTTTAGTATTTATATTTTATAAACCTAATCCACTTAAAATTTGGTTTCATAACTTGTTTATTGCTAGATTTTAAAATTATAACAAAAATCTCATTTATGAGTTGCTTGAGTGGTTTATAATTAGATCTTTACTTTTCCTACCATTATGCATTTCCTTACAGACGTGCGATAAATCTATTAAATAAAACACGAATAAGAAATTAAACTAGTGATAAAATATATATTAAATACTTTTATTAATAAATGATCATTATACTATATTGACTAAAGTAACTCGAAGATATTTTACTTTGGTTAATGATGATCATTATAAATACCTTATTTCTAACCTTATCGTTATTTAGTAGATTAGGATGGGTCGGTCCGGTCCCCATAAGGAGCTATTTTCCTAAATTTTTGGACTGATGAAACAATTACTCAAGATCGAATCGACAAGTTTCATATTACATAACTTATCGATTAGTCATCGGTCTCGGTCCTTTTACATTACACCTGATTTTTTGGTTCGAAACAATATGAGTGATGGCAATAACATCGATCATATAAAATTTATATAATCGAAGTCTAATCTTATACATAATTTTCATTAAATCGGATCAAACAATTTGATTGGTTAATGTGAATATCACAACAGGGATCGTTATGAGAATCAGTATAACCCAGCAAGTTTATTTTATAAAAAGTTTATTTAACCTAAGCTTATTTCATAGATAAGTCATTTACCAATGCTTATTTCATAGAAAATTTATTTCACCAACAGCTAATCTCACGAGTTTTTTTTTTTACAGCTTGTGCTAACCTTAAGCATAATCCTGATCTTAGGTAAGATAACAATGGATATAATTACTAAATTAGTGAATTAGCTGCCGGTGAATATAAATTATCTATGAAACGAACTGTCGATGAAATAATTGCCTATGAGATAAACTTGTCTATGAAATTAATTATCCGTAAAATGGGTTTATCCGAAAATTGATTATCCGTAAAGATAAGGTTTTCTATTAAGTAATTTTCTACGAAGTGAGTGGCACCGATCTCAAACACCTCCATCAATATGTTCATCAAAAATAACCTAAAATAACCTTATTAATGTATTAGCTGAAAAAATTGATTGTACAGACTAAAATTTTAAATTTCGTATTTTCGCATAACGAACTTTCGGCATAAAATTATTATAAAGGATTACTTTAATTAATCATAATGATTGAGCAATTACTCAGTTATTAGTAAATCACATTGGTTGAACGAGGACACCCATTGTCTATGAATAATAATTGTAAAATCTAACAGAGTTGCAATACTGATACTGAGTAATTTTATAGATCCGGAGCCGGATATATGGAATCTACATGTAGCAATATTTTAATAGCAATTAACGTTAATAAATAAAATAAATAAATAAATAAATATATATACACACATATATATATTGATATGATAACAGCCACATAGAGAAATTAAAGTGTATGATGTATGCTAATCATCATACAGTTATTATTTATTATATATTAACCACTGTAAAAAACCGGATCCTCGTCAACGGTAACAATCTGTTGATATTGAAATTAAAAGATTAGAACTTTACTGAAATTTATTATTAATGTAAAACTTGGGAATTAAACTTTTGCAAAAATTTTAATTGGAGAAGCAATATTGTGACAGGAAATATTTTATGACAATTAGCATATATATATATAACATTACATCGGTGGTTAGATACAAAGACAAGACTAAACTAAAAGAAAAGAATTACCTCTTTTGATATAATTAATTACTCTACACTATCGCTACTAACAATAATCAATTCATTTAGTATTATTCTCAATAACTTTCAATTTACTTAAAAGTGGCTATATGCAAAGCTATGCACATTTAGATATATGCATACTCAATTGAATATTGTTATGTTTCATATTGTTGTTAAAAAAAAAAAAAACCCCTTTTCACGCATTATAAAGAGATATTTTAAAGTAATAAATTAAATTGAATTGAAGCAAAATTAATCACCAACTGAGAGAAAAATTCTCGGCCAATTTTTAAATTACAATGAATTATCACCGTATATTATGGTATATATTTATAATATTAAACAATTTTAAACAATATTAAATAAGATTAAATAATATTAACCAAATTCAATACTTTTAAACAAATTCAATCATGTGGTATGTGTATACGCACGAATGCACGCATAAAGTTAAGTGAACATGCATCACTTATTATTAAACTTTATTACTAACTATAATTCGTTATAAACAAATAAAATAGTGCGATTAATGTAAAGATTCTAAGAGATCCACCCTTTCAGCCGTTTGTAGAATATTTAACATAAAATCGGTGAGTTGTGTTTTTTTTTTTCCTCTTTATTCACACTATTAATACTATTAATTGATCATGTGTTATTCACAATTGTATAAAGTTTTATATTTATATCCAAACATTCTCCTTCACATGAGTGAAAAAATATTAAAAAATTCCATTAAAACAATTTTTCAACCCATTTTTTGTATTCAAGAGAGAGGATTTCATGGGACAATGAAGATTGATCGAAATTCTAATTAAATAAAATTTATTTCTTAAAAATGGGATTGGTAGAGTCAATGAAGATGAATATCGACTATAGATTAGCAATCTCTCAGAGTAAAATCAAAAAACGTGTATACACATGCAAAGACTGCAACGACGATCTTGACGAGTTCAAAAAAAAAAAAAAAGGATGCGTATAAACTTAAAAAGATCGACTATTTCACATGAAAATTAAATGCATCACAGTCATGTGAGACTGAGAAAAGTATTTGTACACGGGCATAAATGTGTATATTGTGATCCTCCACTTTAGAAAATCTTGATGCCGATTTTTTTTAATAATGTACATGCATTAAAGTTGTACAAGGTAATTTACATCTTGGAAAAATTAAAACTATAATGAAACGTACGTAAATCCGAACTGACAAAAACAGTTTACAATAAAGAAATATTTGATTATTTTTGCTTTTTGATGTTAATAATTAAAAATAAAAAAAATAAAAAATTATTAAGGATCATTCATTATTATTATTTCACTTATTTCACTTATTTCACTTATTACACTTATTACACTTATTACACTTATTGTTTCATATTGTTTCAAAACCCATATATATGAAACAATATGGATAATAATATAATGCAAAAACATAACATTAATTTATTTAAAATGTTGCGTTACATTAGTCACCGCAAGGTCCGAAGATTAACATATATATATTTAATTATTATTATTATTTTTTTTATTCAATTACCAAAGAATGGGGAATGGAATTACCGAAGAAAATGGTGAGAAATTAAAAAAAAATGGATTAAATCATTGTGTATGATTATGTATGCGTTATAAAAATTTGATGCATTTCAACCAATTAGATGCGCATACATTTGAGATTCATCACACCTTATTTTAAGATTTTTATTTGAAGATTTAAATCATCACATACTTTGAAAATAACCACACTATTTTACCTTTCTTTTAAAAGAAAACTGTTAAGGTAACTTGCACGAGCCTAAATTTTAAATCCCGGTAAACATTTAATTATTTAAATTATGATTGATGCCGAAGATTCATATTTAATGTGGATCTTGATAATCATCGGCTAAGATTTACATGGTCAACAAATACCCTCTTTTTTTTTTTTCTTAGTGTTATAGTAAAAATTGGATATACTTTGAACCAACAATAAATTTTTTATGAACTGTGACAATATATAATCATAATAAGTAATTACACTATCTTATATTAGTATTTGTTTAGTCCATAGATGCCAAGTGCAAAGCCAGAAAATGCATGCAAATACTATAAATTGAATAGCTTTTTTTCAATTCCTGCAAGCGGAAATTCCTAACTAAAAACACTAAGGCGATCTTTGTTTACCAATTAATACATGATATGCATGCTCTTTATTGATACGTCCGGTATCGAATATTTGTATGGTACGTATCATATCTTTCAATATCTTCAGTAACTCCATGCGGAAAGATTGATGGTCCGGATTCGGATAAATCATTTTCGAAAACCATAAATCCATGCGTTTTACATCATAAAATATATATTTTTTTAATTATATAATCAAACTATTGATTAAACAAGCATGCACCTGTAATGAAGGATCGAACGAAAATCATCAAATATAAAAAGATTTACATCGCATTTTCTTTTTCTTTTCTTATTTTCTTTTTAAGGCGTATTCTGTTTTTTTTTTATGGTTCTACAAAAGCAACAAATAAAGCTACAGAATAAAGAAAGATTCACAACCACTATCACATACATTATTAAACTTATCTATAATTTGTTTAGGATATGTTAAGAATTTGTTTAGAAAGATGTGCATATTAGGATTGTTTGAGAAGATAAGCATCTTTAGGATGATTAACTTAAGATTTGTTTAAGATTTTTGTAAATCTTGAAAAATGGCGAATTTCATAATAATATACGAACGAATAGAATAGTACAAATACTTATCCTTGTTAATCCTGAAAGTAATAAATTCAATAAAATAACAATGTTAAGTAAAATGAATCTCATGATTGTCACACAACGAAAGAGAAGATCTTACACTTTACATATATCATTAAATACCATTAAATTGGTCTTGCTAAAACAAGAAATACTTGCCAAGATACAATCACAGCGGCTAATTCTGTTTAGATTGCGAAAAGGAAATTGATTTTCCTTTTTGTGCTAATTTAAAAAGAATTAACAGGCAAAAGAGTGGTGGATTTATGTAGTGAAACTTAAAACATTTAACGCATAAACAAAGAAATGATTTTTTTACATCTTTTTGTTGATTAGCATGTTAAATATGAAAATTACACAGTTGACACGTATTGATTCTCGTGTATAGATGAGATCTGAACAAAAAAAATGTGAGCAAATAAAAAAGATATGAAGATCAATAATAGCTATTAAGCGTAACGGTAAAGAAACATATGAAGATTAGCCTATGAGCAAATTACATTATTATAAAATTGATTATATAATACAAATTCATTCATAAATAATTGGTACCTGCATGTTAGAAAACTATATAAATACAAAACTTTTACAAACTTTTCCAACACGGTGTACGAACACTCAACAACTTTATAGTTGCTCACCGCAAAATATTAAATTTCGTTATAAATTCGTCTATTTTTTTTTTAAAATATATATATATTTTTTTTTTGCTTTCGTTTTTTTTCTCAACTTATTTTAGCTTCATTTTTTTTTTTTAAAAAAAAAGTTCTTTTTTTTTCCTTTTGCCAAAAAAATTTCTACATTTCTTAACGTATATCGACATGCAAACCCCTACTCTCCCTTCGATCAAACATCTTCTCCTTGATGCTCCAATCAATGATGTTCATGGTAAAGTAATTAAAAAATAAAAGAATAATTCAAACATTTTTTAATTGACTATTCAATTAACTTTCTCGAATGTTTTTTTTTTTTTTAGGTTCATCATTTAACTTTCCATTCTCTCATTCATCATCACCTGTAACACCAATCTCTGCTTATCCTCCAAGCTTTCCTTCTACATCTCCACAATCAACAGATGCGCATCATCTAGCTGCGATCAATGCTCATAATAAAAGCATGTCGCTTCCTTCTCATAATATTAACATTAAATCCCTACTTTCCCCTCCAGAATCACCGGATATGACACATAATTATCAACAAACTCCTTTTGAATCCTATGATGCTCAACATACTCCGAAACAAGAGCAAAGATATACTCTCCAGCAGGTGTCTGGAGAACAATGTAGTTGTTGTGCAAGAACTTCTGACGATTATCCGTCAACTCCTGTGCAAATGAATACTTATCAATATTCGCAATCGATTCAACAACGTTACCCTTATTCTATTACTAATCCCCTTCCAATTTCACCATTTGATCGAAAACAAACTACTGGAACTACGCTTCCAAGATTGAATGCGTCGGTTTTCACAAACATTGCTTCATCAAAACATTTTCCTCAAAAGAATCTTAATAATCAAGCATCTCAAAGTAGCTCTTCATGTGGAAATCGTTATCAATGTCCTTATTGTTCAAAGAGATTTTCGCGTCCAAGTTCTCTCAGAATTCATACCTATTCACATACCGGCGAAAAGCCATTTGTATGTTCTGAACCAGGATGTGGTAGAAAATTTTCTGTACAAAGTAATATGCGTAGACATCTCAGAGTTCATAGATTGGGAAGACCAGTTAAGAGAACTCGATATGATGGTGAAGTTGAAGGTGTCAAAATGTTGAATCATGCAACAATTCTTAGAGGTTGTTATTAAAAAAAAAATAATAATAATTGAGAAATTTGAGGGCTTTAAAATATTTTAATCTATATAAGAAAAAAAAAAAAAAAGTCTCACGAAGGACATTTTGAAATTCGCTTTCTTCGTTTTTTTTTTTTTCTTTTTCTTTTTTTTTAGTGCTGTATATGGGTGGGAACAAACGCGTATGTA
Organism: Cetraspora pellucida; assembly: GCA_910591915.1. Taxonomy (NCBI): domain Eukaryota; kingdom Fungi; phylum Glomeromycota; class Glomeromycetes; order Diversisporales; family Gigasporaceae; genus Cetraspora; species Cetraspora pellucida. The sequence goes on from CAJVQA010001867.1 coordinate 15,237, forward strand.
TCGTTACATATCATTTAAAAATTATTCGATTAGGTTTTCTTTGTTATAATTGGAACAACTTTTCAAACAATTTTTTCAAAAAACAAAAAAAAAGGGTAACATTCATTCGTGTTTATAGGCTGTTTCCTTTTTAATACAAAACTTTCTTTAAATCTCTGTATATAATTTTTTCCATTTTTTTTCATAGATAATCCTTTTAATTACTGTAGGTTACGCATTTATTTTCAAATATAGAACAATAATACAACATCTTTTCATATGCATTTTATTTCCACCCCTCCCGCAATAATATTATTTTTTTTATTTCATTTATGTTTCTGATTATAGAGATTTATGTTTTGTTTAATTATGAAATATGGTTTTTATGCTGAATTAGGTTTTTCTCTGGCTAATCTGACGTACTTGATAAATTATTAACTTTATATAAAACATTCAATACAATTTTAATTTGGTTTTATTGAATTAGATTTCTTTTTCTTTTCCTTTTTTTTTTTTGTTGTATCGCGTAATTTCTTGTTCATAAAAAAAAAAAAAAAAAAAATTTGAATAAAGGAAATAAAATAAACGTTATAGCAAAATCGGATAAAATCGAAATTTTCTTTTTACCTATGTACTTACATATTCATTCATTAAATTTGCTGTAAAATGTTGCTCTTTCATCCAATTATGCAAATTATAATCGAATATGTAGTAGCGGTAGTGGTTAGGTCGATGACATTTAAGCGATTATGAGTAACATGAAGATCTTAACATCTTAATATGAGCACATGTGTACAATCGGCAATAGTCTTACTAATATAAAAAACGTAATCATATATGTCTTACGTGCGTACGTATATATTCTTTGTTCATGAATAGTCTCTTGTTTTGCTATTAAAACTTAGTGGAACATTTATCGTTAATTATATCAACAAAAAAAAAAGAAAATAAAAAATCAATAATAATATTATTATCTTTGATGTGGGAACATCCGTAAATTCCTCCCCTTTAAATCTATATGTACTTACGTACATCATTACATTACTCTTTTTTTTTTAGAATACTCGGTATTCCAAATTGTAACATACTATAATGGAGAATAGGTTAGTACATTCGAATATGTGACTTTTCGTATCTAAAATAAGAAAAGATTTGGATTTTATATGGATGAAGATAAATAGGTACGCCGCATTCTTTATTTGTTCGTGATATTCCATCCAATTAAAAAGTTTTAAATCCTTGTTAACTAAAAATGAGAATAATATATTTTAGAAAATTTTAGTATTTTTTTGTTTTAAGATCCTTAAGTTTATTTGACAAGGTGAAATAGAATGCTATTGTTATTAAAATGTAATAGCTTTGTGTAATTTAATACATGAGAATATCTTTCACTAGATGAAGATTTTTTTTATTAAGATTATGGTCACACCTTATCGCTATTAAATTCTTAGTAATTTCTGATATGAGATATTTGATCTACGTACGCAAAGAGCTTATCATAAAATTTTTTATAAATTTAGCATGATTAGTAATTCAATAACAGCTTATTATAAAATTTCTATAAATTTAAAATATGATTAATAATTTAATAATTATGTTACATATCATCCGATAATTATTTGAAAATGCTATTATAGAATCATATATCCATGCTATCAAATCTTTATGTACATACAGATTGAATGATAAAATCAAATTACGTACTACATACGTACATACGACACACTTATGTACATATCGTACGTATCGTTTAAACAAACCTAACACGGGGTATACATCGATTTATATTATGTAATATGTCAATATAGGAATTTGGTATTTCCATACCCTTGTGTCGTGTGTGATGTGATGTATATACGAACAGAGTTAGAATAACAATAAAGGTGTGAACTTTGATGACAAACTACCAAAATGAAGTGTGGAAATATCTTTTCCTTAATATATAACACATTGGAATGTCATCCAAACGACTTAAATCATGTGATAATTAATTTTGACGTTGAGGTATAACTAATTGTCACAGCTTTTTGAGTAACATCTCGAGAGGCATCCTAGAATTAGTCCTAGTGATTTATCTGTATAACGTAATGATGAGAGAATTCTATCTCTTACATAATACAAATAATAGTATGCTGTCTAAATTTATTAGCTGCAACAACGTAATATGTATCACTCCTCTTTTGTTATAATTAATTGTTTGTAAAGTAACACTATTACGATAATGATTTCTTTTGTTTACAAATTAGAGAAATATGAAATCCTTGTAAAAATTTAAATAGCACTATATATATATATATATATATATATATATATTAGTTGCTTTAAATCTTGATATTTCTGTTTTAGTTTATTAAAAGGTTACAATTAAGTTTTTTTAAAATATATTATTTCATGACTAATTATAAGTATATATACAATTATAATACTGTATTTATTCAAATAGTGTTTAATTATAATAAAATAATTTATTTTATTAAAAACATTAAATAAAATTAGCCAATTAAAAATTTTAGTACTATTAAATATAAAATTATAAAATGATAATACAAAGCTTGATATAAATATATACTGTATAGTATTAACAAATATTACAAATTATAGTAAAAATAAAATAAAATAAGTATTAAATTTAACCTTAAAAAAAGTAAATTTTAATCTTATAAAATTTGATTCAATTTTTAAAAATCTTATTTTTTTAATAAAATTAAATCAAAATTTATATTAAAATTTTAAAAATTATATTTAAAAATTTTTACTATTAAAAATTTTTCAAGATTTTTTAAAATTTTATGTTTTAAAACTAAAAAAAAATTTACATTTTGTACAAGTCTAAATTTTTATAAGTAAATTGCAAAAGTATTACTAATAAAAATTGTTATTCTTTATATAAACTAAAATATTGTATTAAGAACTATAAACTTAAAATTAATATCTAAAAAGTTTATCAAAAATTTATAAATATTTTTTTGATTAAAATTTTTTTTTAAATTTATCTATTTTTAACTTACAAGTAATATATAATTTTTTTTTATAATATAAAATTAAATACTGCTATAATATAATCTTTATTTTCAAATATTATCAAATAAAATTTTATTTAAATATTTTAAAATTCAAAAAAAATAGATCATAAGCATATTTTTAATAATTTTTTAGACAAATTTGCTTGAAAAAGCCTACAGATTAAGGGATAGATATAGAAAATATAGTAAAAATAAAAAAATATAATTAGAGTTAATAAAAAAAAAAAGTTATAGCAATAACAATAAAATAATAAAGCAGATATTCTAATAAAAAAAAGAGCAAATCTGCAAGACTCAGATAAAAGTATAGTAAAATAAGTTTTAAGATCTAATATATTACTTTTTTAGAAAAATATAATAGTAAAAAACCTAATATAAGACTTTATTAAAGAAGTTCTTAATATTAAAAACAATGCAAATTAGAGAACAAGAAGAAAAAAAGTATTGCTAAATGCTATTATAGAAAAAATCAAAAACAAGAGTGAAATTAGATGCATTACAACTAAAAAAAATAAAAGACTTAGTATGCTTTATAAATGCATACAAAAAAGAATATTAATACTTAAAAAACTAATAACAAAACATTTAGATCTATATATAAAGTTAGACTACATTATATACAAAGAAGAAAAAGAAGAAGATTAAGATTACTTGGCAGTCTGTTCCTTTTATAAGAATCTTTGGCTAAAGACAAAAATACTAGCAATAATAATGGTATTGAAATATATTATTAGATAACAAAAAAAAATATTATACAAATGCAACTAAAAAAAGTAATTTGGGATCAAATAAAAAAAAAATAAAAATAAGAAAGAAGCTTATCAAAGATCTTTTACAAAAAAAAGTAGTCAAAAAAGTATAAAATATATTAGTCTTATTAAAAAAAATAAGAAATTTCTTAGCAAGTACTATAAATATAATATAAAATAAGTTTTATAAAACAATTTAGAAGAAAAAATACAGCAAAGTATATAAATAAGAAAAAGGTCAAAGCATCAATACAAAAAAGAAAAAAAACAAGAACCAAGTATTAGAATGACAAACTAGAGCAGTAAACAGAGTAATAGTAAAATCAAAAAATAGAAAATTGAAAAAAAAAATATAAAAGAAAAAAAAAAACAAAAAAAGGAAATAGAAAGATTATGAAAGAATATAATAAGAAGGTTAATTAATATTAATAAGAGGCCTTACTGAAACAGTCTCAAAGGCTAGTCTGAATAGTCTTCTAGCAATAAGTAAAAACTTATGCTAGTATGATAGATTATTTTTGAGTACTAATACAATAGCCAAAGAATATTAAATCTAAAAATTAAGCTAAAATTTGTATAATTAAATATGCATTCTTTTAATAAAGAATATTGGCAAGGCTGCTAAAGAATTAAAAAAAAACTATAGAAAATTGATATTTTTATATTTTTTTTTAATATTGCTACATCTTTCTTATTTCTAAACTACCAAATTTCTAGTAATTTATATTTATATTTATTAACAAAAATATGACAATATTAAAAAAAAGTATAAAATTATCTAAGTTATTAAATATGTATTTATTTTTTTTTAGAATTAAGATGAGGCCTTGCTTATATCTTTATTAATAATTTTAACTATATATTTTAGTATAAAAATACTGAAATAAACTAAGATTGTTTATAACAAAATAAAAATTATATACAAGAATAAGAGCTCAAACTAGTTTATTTGTAATCTAAACCAAAATATACTATTTATATGTATTTAAATTTTATAAATAATTATATATAATTTATAAGATTTAATAATTTTAAAAAATATATATTAGAAATATAAAAAAATGTGACAACTTAATGAAGTGAATAAGTTGTTAACCTCCAAGTAGTAGATTGTGAGTTCAAAACCTACTAATAGTGAAATTTGAATGTTCATTTATATAATATATAAATAATATTATAGCAACAGCATTCTGCTAATCAGTTGAGATAAGATACTTTTAACTATAGTCATATTAGCATGACTAGCAAGTTATAGGGCATCTGTGCAATTTTGAAATTATACAAAGAAATGCAAACTAGTATCAAATAGTTTAAACCTAAGATAAGTTTATATAGCTATATAAATTTGCAAAACTAAGAAGCCAGAGCCTATTTGAAAAAACCTGAGTAAAAAGATAACATAGATCTTCAACAGTACTACTATAAAGACTAAATCTAGAAAATAAATACCAATATAAAAAAAATTAGGCAAACAAAAATCTTAAGTAAGAAGTACCATCAACCAGGCTATCAAAAGTTTTGAATCAGAAAAAAAAATCTTAGGAGGCAGACTTTGAGATACTAAAGACAAGTTATAGTTTTTCAAAGCTATTTAAATTAGGAGTTTGAGATCAGAAACAAAAGTATACTATAAGTACTAAAAATATATTATAAAGTTAGTACTAGAGTCTAAATAAACTTTGCAAAAGTAAGCCCTGTTAACAAGAATTAAATATAGGTAATTAGTTAGTAAACAAGATATTCTGGAGCCTTACAGTTAGGTAACATATTCTAAAATGTATAACAGTTTAACAAATATATAAAAAGAAAGATCAAGGTTAGGTTAGACAGCACTTAAATGTATAAAAACTTGTGTACTATTTGTTAGCATAAGTATAAGGATCAGAGTGTTTAAATAAGCAATCTCTTAGTAGATTGTAGGTATGGCAACTAGTATAAAACTTGCTATGCAAGCAAACTACTTAAAATAATAACCAAAAGTTGTACATATAACTAGTTGTATACTTATCTTGTACAAGTTATGTAATCATAATTAAAATACAATAAAAGCAATAAGTACTAATAACTATGACCTTAGTAAAAGCAAAATATATATATATATATAAGTTTTATAATTTAGTATTTAAGCTTTTATATCTTTATAATCAAGATTAATAATTCAAATTCAACTAGAAATAAAATTTAAAAAAAATTCAATTTTTGTAAATTAAAAAAGAATTAGTAATTAAATTCAAAATTTTTTTTTTTTTGATATTAAGGTAACCTCTTTAGTCTTTTGACTTTTATTAATCACTTATCAGTATTGTGGTTCAATGAACTATTACAGAAGAGAGTACAATTGGCTACACATATAACTTTTTTATATTACCTATTTAAGGAGTCTGCCCGAAAGTTTCTTAACAATTGCTATACCTAACACTTTTGCTTGGGTGTTCTACTTTAAACTCTCTGAATCTGTAATCTGTGTTAACTTACTGGATTATACTCAGATGCTTAGATCATTATTTTAATCTTAGAACTAATTTATCTTCAAGATAAACCCCTCAGAGCCTTCTGTACCTATTTTTATAGCTGACTTAGATATTACTATAGCAGAATCAACACTTGTGGTCAGAACTAACTATTAAACCATTATGCCTTTGTAGAGTTCACTTAAACCCTAGCATCTACTTCACAGCATAACTCTGGTACTTTAGTATACTTCTGCTTTTTTCTTGTCTTTTTACCAAACTTCCAATCCAGATAGTCTGTGTAGAACTATAATCAGTCCATTAGTATATTGGGTTAGCCTAATATTCTTTTTCTTTAGTTCATTTCAGCAGCCTGATTGGTAGTATCTCTGAGACTCCTAATCTGGAGGTTCTTGCCTATCTGGCTACTACAACTAGGTACTAGACTTTGGTATCTGTTTTACCAGGCTAGCCTTTACAGTAGAGCTGTCAAAGATTCAGCTATCTCTCTACTCGGGTCTTCTCAAATAGACTTCTTGTTATTTAATTTCAAAGAATTTATATAGCTACAGGACTTATCTAATATTTATACTGCCCAATTTGTCAGTTTGCATTCCTCTGTATAATTCCAATATTGCACAGATGTCCTATAGGGTTGACAACTTGATCACTTCACTAGGTTGCTACACCTCTAAATTCAAAATTTTATAAATAAAAACTAAGTATTATATATAATTAAAATAAAAATTTATAAAAGAAAATTAACTTTGTAGAATATAAACATTATAATATAATAGTAATAATACAAAAGATTTAATTATATAAAAAATTTTATAAATAAATTTTTTAAAGATAAAATCTTTATAGCTAACTTGTAAAATATTTGATTAAAAAAGTAATATTAAGTAATATAAATTAAAATAATAAGAAAAATAATAAATATAAAGAAAATCTGTAACAAAAAATTGTTTTTTTCAAAATTAGAAATATCTCTAATATTATAAAACATTCAAATATAGAAGATAGTTATATATATAAAAAATATAACCTGTTTTGTATATCTAAAAGCACTAAGCCAGAACTTTAATTACACTTATATGAAAATTTATAATGAAACAAAAAAATATGTTATTATAAATACTATATTAAGAATAAGAAATAATTTAATTAGAAATAATATAAATACTATAATAACTAATAATTAGAAAAGATTATTTAAAATACAGTTCTACTTATATAACAAAAAAATATACTAGAGAGGTGTGATGACCTAGTGAAGTGGTCAGGTTGTCAACCTTCCAAGTAGTAAGTTGGATGTTTAAATCTTATTAATAGTGAAAATTTGAATAATTACCTATATAATATTTATATTATGGCAACTGTTACTAACAATTAGGTTAAGATACCTGTAATAGTAGTTGTATTAGCATGACTGGCAGGTCATAGAGCATCTGTGCAATATTGAAGTTATATAGAGAAATGTAAACTGACAAATTAGGTAGTACAAACACTAGATAAGTCCTTGTAACTATATAAATCTATTGAAATTAAGTAACAAAAAGTCCATTTGGAAAGACCAAGTAGAGAGGTAGCTGGATTTTTGACAGCTCTACTGTAAAGACTAGCCCGAAAAAATGGATACCAAGGTCTAGTACCTGGTCATAGTAGTCAGACAAGCAAAAACCTCTAAATTGGGAGTCTTAAAGTACTACCAATCAGGCTACTAAAACAAACTAAAAGAAAAGGATATTAGGTTGATCCAATATACTGATGAACTGGTTGTAGTTTTATATAGGCTATTTGAATTAGAAGTTTGGTAAAAAGGCAAAAAAAAAGACAGAAATATACTAAAGTATTGGAATTATACTGTGAAGTAGATGCTAGAGTTTAAGTAAACTTTACAAAGGCATAGCAGTTTAATGGTCAGACCTGACTGCAAGTGTTGGTTCTGCTATAATAATACTTAGATTAGCTATAAAAATAGGTACAAAAGGCTCTGAGGAGTTTATCTTAAGAATAAATTAGTTCTAAGGTTGAGATGATAATCAAGGCATCTGAAATGCCTAGTGAATTAACACAGATTACAGATTCGGAGGGTTTAAAATAGAACATCCAAGCAGAGATGTTAGGTAGAGCAATTAGTAGAAAACCTTTGGGCAGACTTCTTAAATAGGTAATATAAAGAAGTTATATATATAGCCAATTGTATGCTTTTCTGTAATGGTTTATTGAATCACAATACCAAAAAATAATTAATAAAAGTTAAAAGACCAAATAGGTCATCTTAATACTAAAAAAAAAAAAAAAAAAAAAAAAAAAAACAATTAAAAAAAAAAATAAAAAAAAAAAAAAAAGTGTTAGTTGAACATTAATTAATATACAAGAAGAAGAAAAAATATTTACAAAAATAAGCAAA
>CAJVQA010001868.1:0-23851 GCA_910591915.1 Cetraspora pellucida
AGTCCTAGCTATAGGTCCCTGTAATAATTTATGTAAAACATTTTAATTAATGTAATACCAAATTGTTCAATAAAGACCGAGGCCAGGTCTCACTCTAAAAAAAAAAAAAAAAAAAAAAAAAAAAAAAAAATTTAATGAATATCTCTTTAATTTACTATGAGAACAGAATTTGTCATTTAGAAGAAAGTTATAGAGAAAGTCCTTGCAGTCCTAAAGGATGTCAAAATACTAAAATCGGTCTAGTGGTTACTGAGATATGGACATTTAAAGTTAGCATAATAATAGTCAAAATATTTCTTCAAGAGAGGTTTCTTGTAATTTCTTTGCAAATCAAAAATGTCATCACTATTTTGATATTGAATAGCAGGTTCCAGTGAGATTTTCTTACTAAAATATGCTTATTAGAAAAGATACGGTAGGTTTTCAAGTATATACTCTTCAAATTTCAGATCAAACAAACAAATATTGACAGAGTTTCTTTATAATTAACTAAAATTAATTATATATGATAAATTGAGAACTTATCTCACAGTCATTACCAAAATATTAATATATAATTTTTTTTTTAATCACAATAATAACAAAAGTTGCTCAACTATAGTATGATGACTATAATTTAACAGATTCTATACAAAAGTCTATACAAGACTTAACAAAATACAAATTGATTTGGAATTTTAAGACAGAGTCAATAATAGATAGTATATGAAGATACTAAATATTATATTCAGTTTATTAACTATGAAATGTATTAAGACATTTTTTATTAAAATATATGAAGACATTTAACTTTCTTGAAGGATCAGAAAGTAATGCTTTTATAAATATTTTACATATATAAATAATTATAATAAAGACTACTCTATTGCTAATAAATATTATTTATAATAATAAGAACTAATAGATATAATAGATATAATAGATATAGTAGATATAATAGAAATGATAGATATGATAGAACTAATAGATCTGATAGAAATGATAGATCTAATAGAAATGATAAATCTACTAGAAATGATAGAAATGATAGATTTCCGACACAGTAATTTGAGCCAATCAGAATCAAGTCATATATATTATAATTACAGTCAACCCTCTATATAATCACGTAGTTGGGATGATAGTAACTTTTTTTAGAAATGTGCTTATAAAGAGGTTGTGCTTATATAGAGGTTATATATATATTTTTACGATAATTTGTTTAACAAAATCAGGTGCTTATATAGAGGTGTGATTATATAAAGTGTGACTATAAAGAGGTCTGACTGTAGTGCTTTTATCAAAATCGCCCTGATCTCGTGATCTCGTGATCAGAATCACATGATCTTGTGCTCGCTAAAATCATCTCGGTGAGCTAAATCCAATGATGGTTGTTTTATCCAATTTGGTTCAGTACATCAAAAGTTATAATTAAAAATGTGTAAAACTCTTAATGTTAATACTATATATTAATGCCTGAATTTAAGCATACATTTAGAAAGATGTGCACTTATAGAGGATGCACTTATGAAGGTTTCACTGTATAAAATTAAGGTATGTTAATCTATAAGTATAGCATTTATTAGGACATGTTCTATGATTGATCTTAATAATTTAATTACTGTAATACATAAATAGTTTAATTCAACTATAAATAATCTTAGGTACCATCAGATTAAATATTTCTAAAGTCAGAAGGATACATTGGTGTTGGTTGAGGTGCGAACCTAGTGCCAGTAGAATCTTTCTCATTTTTTATATTTCCGTAATATTCGTCAATATTTCTGATTAAAGTAGAATCATCTTCTGATCCAATTATGATTATTCAAATAAACTAGAAAAGAAAATTGTTAATGAAATTTATTAGTAAATTTTGAGCAAAAATTAATATATGAAAATAAAATAAAATAAAATTAGAAAAAGTTACATTGGCAATAGCAAGTATACTGAGTCCAGCTATAAGAGTATTTATTTTAGAATTCACATTAGAAAAGAGTGAAAGGCTAAAAATACTACTAGAAACAGTAGCAATAAAAGCGAAATTGCAATTAGAAATAAAACTGATGATTATAAACGATAGAATCTATATTGATAAGCAAATTTTGATAGTTAAGGATGATCACTTTTTTTAAATTTAGATAATAAAAGCCTTAATGACTTTATATACATAATGTAAAAAATAAAGGATACTGCAAGGCGATACTGTCTTATAGCATTTTTTGTGACAATCATAAAAAGACCAGTTATGATTACAAATTGATAAATCACATATAACCAAAGGGTAGCAAAAACACCACTCATTGGAGAACTAGCAGGGGAATAACTATAGCTGCTATAAGCATTCATAGTATCATTATATAAGGCTGTGATGGCACTAGCACCACCAAGAAGCACAATCCAACCAATCTGAAAATCGCAAGCATAAAATTAGATGGAACAAGATATTCAGAAAACCAATTATATTCAAGCAAGGAAATATGGTTATACATACTCCAGCAAGGGTAATGGTAATAATATAATGGCTTTTAAGAACCAAATCTACTTGCATATTGAATATTTCTCAAAGTTTGATTCGTTATTACTAGAAAAGATAATAAACAAATTATTCAATATAATACTGTAAGACTAGAAAACATCATAGAGATGATATTTGGAAACATCAGAATAAATAAGCATATACCATTTTAATTAAAGAATTTACCTGAAAACAATTGAAAGAGTTGCTATTACAAAAAAGTTAAGAAAGTCATTACTACATATTTTAAATAATATATTCAATTTTTACATAATCTATAATTTATTACGCACTTAATTATAGAAAATCTATCTAACTGTTTGGTATGATTATACTTATTATTAAGCAAATATAAACAATTAAACGATATGTTGAGTGATTTGGATTTTAAAAAGATTTTTTTTTTTTACAAATTTTTGCAACATCCTTTTATACATTTTTAATCTTTGATACTTGACACGTAAGAAGTTTTCAAGTAACTTCTTTGATGGAGTCAACAAAGAACTTGATTGGTTTGTAGCCAATCAGCCTCTTTATTGAATTTCTTAATGTAGGAGCTTGCAAACTTCTTTTATTTTCCCGGTTTGTCCGGTCTAATACCCATATGGGTGGTTCAATGCATGGGGCGATAATAATGCTAATGCATATGCAGAGCCTAAAATGAGAGTTGCAAATATATAATGTAACAAAAAAAAGAAAAAAAACATACAAAATTCTCTGTGAACGTAGTACAAAAATTATTAGTTCATATGAGTGACGAAAAGAGAAAACCTGTAAATCATTTCACTCATTGAGTGACATGATTTACAGGTTTTCCCCTTTCGTTACTCATATGGATGTACTAACGCTAACCATTATGCTTGCTAAATATGTTAATCTGTTGTGATTATGTATTCATTGAATACATGGTATCGAAAAGCATAGGTATGACTGGTCATGTACTGAAAGAATGCCAGCTAGCCAAAGGTGCCGGAAATAAATTCAATTAAAGGACCTGAAGTCCGCAGAATACATTGTGAGTAATTTTAGCTAAGTAATTCGAACTGAAACGATGATATGATCCCAGAAAATTAGCAAGTGAGATTGCGCCAGGTATCATCGTAACAGTAGAACGAGCGAGAAGCAGCATCAGCCGGTGGTTTCCTGCCTGCTCGAAGCAGGCCGGCTGTTAAATAGGAAAATGGCAGAATCAGGAGACTATTCCAATATTTATTGCTGGATTCTGTCATTGTCCTATATTGTGGTTGTTTGTTTTCGCGTTATTGAGGTTGGGTTGGACACTAATGGTCTGTCATCGGTTGCCTGCAATTGCTTTGTAGTTGAAGATTCTGGAGCTGGCAGTCGCGACGCTTGATGGTCTTATGTTTTGACAACTAGTTGTTAAATAGTGACATGTTATTGCTCAATTGTCATTGTTTGATTATCGCTTTATTTGATCATTGCTTCTTGTAATTGTTGTCTCAGTTTCTTTTTTTTTTTTTTTTTTAGTATTACTATTATGTATTATTGCAGTATTGCTATTATTATTATTATTGTGGTTATTGTTATGACTATTATTATGATTATTATTAGAGATATATTAATTCAAGTAAGATGAGTTGTTGTTGTTATTGTTGTGTTATTGTTATTTGTAATTGTGGTGTTCAAGGTGCCATTAGGAAGTGTTGTGTGTGAGAACAGCTCAAATACTATATGATTTGATCAGTATGGCTGCTATTGTGGTTGGATGGGCCCGGATGTATCTGTAAAATGTGTCAGAACTCCACTGGCCAATTTTTTGAACCAGTATAAGTTGAACTCCTCTCATGACTAACTCTGTTGTACCTCCAGCCCTGAAACTGTGCCCAGCAACATCTTCCAATGGTAATAGTTGCTTGAGCCTGTCGATAAAGTAGCGTTTTGTTACCCATGCCCCATTAGCTCTGATGAATAGCAAGTTAGTGTTGTTGGTTAGTGGGGTTGGCTTTTGGGTAACGTATGTCTTTAGGGCACCTATTGAACAGAGCTTATCGTATGTTGGGTTAATGATGAGGGATGTTTGCTCGGCTGTTTTGTGATTTTTGGTTCATGGCAATTGAATAGTGGCGAAGGTGTGGTGGTCTACCTTCTCAAATTTTAGTGCCTCTAGAGTTGGTATTTTCTCTTGGTCTTGTTGTGTTGTGGGTAGAAGCTCTTCAAGGCATGCTAGGCCATAAAACGCTGTTGTAGCTATTGCCCAGAATACTATGTCATCTGGTTTGTTCAGGTTTAGTTTTGCTTTTATTACTTGTAGATGGTCCTGTGTTATATGGGATTTTTGGTTAACAGATTTGTGTGTGTGGTTTTTGTCAATAGTGGTTAGGAGTTCCTTAACTAGGAAATCATCTCATGTTTTCTCTCATTGAAAATGATTCATCTTGTGATGGTGCTTTAAGGCTGATAGGTAGGATAATAGGGTTGGAGGTGCGACTTTGTCATGCATGTAGGTAATAAAATTAATAAGGTGTTTTCTTGTAATAGGCCAAGTGCCACCATGCAGGTAGGTCCAGTTATTTTTATATGCTAGCATTTCATATTGCCTTATGACTGATAGGTATGTTCTGTTTGTCTTTGTTTCTAGACCCAGAATTTGAGCCACTTGCTGATCAAGAGGTTGAATAGAATTGGTAACTACTGGAATTGGTTTTCTGGTAGTTTGTTTGTTTTGGTGAGAACAAAGTAGCATCCTTTGTAGGTACCTATTGAGTTAGGGATGGAATTAGTGATACTAGGTTAGTATATATCTGTGGAATGATAGGTTGTAAGTAACGGGCAGTGGGGTTTTTGTTTAGAAATTGTCTATGGCTATTCGCGAAAGTAGGTCTGCATTTGTATTTGCTTTGCCTAGTATATATTCAATTTTGATTGAGAAACCTCCGTGTATTTGTGCTTGATATATTTGTGCTACTATGTCATTAATTGTAGATTGTTTGCAGAAACCTGAGTACATGACTTCTGCATTTGCCTGATTGTCTGTCCAAATGATGAATCATTTGTGTATCCATAGAGGTGAAAATGTCAGTATTGCTATTAGTATGGTTAGAATCTCTCGCTCTTGTATGTTGTGCTGAAGTAAGTCTGTGTCTCTAGACTAGTTAAATGTGGTGAAATAAGATTCGAATGTAGCTCCTCCTCCAAGATTAGATGCGTCAGTGAAGAGATTTTGTGTAGATGGATTGTGCCATTGCTGATCTTCAAAGAGGTGTATTCTGGACCATCCTGGCAGAGTTGTGGTCCACCATCTAATATCTGATTTCATAGCTTTGTTGATTTTTATATGATGTTTGGGGTTTCCTGTTATACTTAATGCCTGAATGAGATGTTGCATAAAAGGCCGTTCTTGTGGTAGAATTTGGCATACTCACATTAAAGACCCAACTAGGGATTGTAACTCTTTTTTGAAACACCATTGTTTGTTTAACCATTGATCTAGCTTACTGATTAATTTGCTTTTCTTGGTATCAGAGATTGTAGCTGTTAATGTCTCTGTATTGACTTGGATACCAAGGAAGGTAAGTGATGTGCTGGGTCCTTCAAGCTTGGATTGTTTATATGATACTTTTATAATGTTTAAAATTCAAAGAAACTGATCTAATTCACTTTGTGCATTTGATTCTGATATGATAAAAAAAATCACCAACATAGTGGATTATTGATCTTATTCCTTGTTGCACTGCAATCCATGTTAGAATATCTGCAAATCCGCAGAATATCCCTCTAGAGGCCCGGTTTCCAAAGGCTAATGCCTTGTCAAAATATATTTGGTCTTTGTGACTAATGCCCTGTAAAACTTGGTCTATAGGATGTACTGGAAGAATTCTATAAGCATCCTTTATATCAATCTTTGACAAATAGCACCCTTTCCTATAGTGTGTAATCCACCTAATAGCATGACTTATGTTTTCATACTGTGTGCTAAATTCGATTTTGTCGATGCTATCATTTATGCTAGCACCAAAAGGAGCTGATAAATGTGATATTACATGATACACTTTCAGGTTTGTATCTTTTTTCTTTACCAGGCCGCAAGGATTAACCTAAAATATTGTGCATGGTGGTTGGTGTTCAGAGAAGGGTCTACACATGCGTCCCTGTTCCAATTCATTCTGGATATATCTTGTAAATGACACAGGATCAATCTCGATTGACTTTAGGTTTGTCTGAATAAGCTTAACTCTGCTAACTGTAAAGTTGAATCTGAAACCGTTTTTAAGCCCATCAAGAAGATAGGATATAAATGGTTGATTGAGATGATTAAGTGTTAGATATGTGAAGGCTTGAACATTAATTGAAGTAAAAACATTGAAAACATTGAGATCTAGTTGTTTGTAAATCGCCTCTTCAGCTGCTGTAAAAGGTAGTTGTCGTGGAGAGGTTGTGGTTAAAGTGTTATTGACTGATTGCAGTGTTGGTGCTTCGCACAATGTAATGCCCCATGCTGCTTTGTATTGTACTGAGTATTTGAAATTTAATGACTTGTCTAAATCAATTGTATGAGATTAAAATTAGTGTAAAATTTAGTGAGTCTTTCTTTGAGTAGGGGTTTATATGTACTGCTATTTTGTTCTCACTTTTTTTTTTTTTTTTTTTTTTTTTTTTTGCCATTTGTTATCCTAATAATTTGTAACATTGTCTTGACTTTATGCTGTTATCCAGTTACTTGTGTTTAGCATATATGTAATATAGAACCTATAATGTTTGTTATGAGCTGAAGCTTGCTTCTTTTTTTTTTTTTTTTTTTTTTTTTGTACTGTGTATAATGTGTTTATTTTATTTTTGTATCTTTTTTTTAGCTTTGCTGCTATCAGATGGGTTGTTTTTCTTTAGATTAGACTTTTTGTAGCATTTATGCTCACTGTAATTAGACTTTTTGCAGATCAGGCAAGCATGAACTCTTCCACAGTTATTCTCATCAGCATAGTAATGTTTGTTCCAATTAATACATATTTCCCGACCATCAGGCCATTTAATATCAGGTTGGGTGGCTCAACATATACTATTTCTATGCTTTTTTACTGTAGTTAGATTGAAGTTTCTACTCTCTGCTTCAAGATCACAGTCTAAAAAATTTGAGTCCCTGTTTGTCACTAAGGTCACTCTTCGATCTTCATCATAGAACATGGCAGCATGAAAACTTTGCTTAAGGCATAGTTCATTAATATGATCTCGATACGTGTTAAGTTCCTGTTCTCTATTTTCATAGATGACAAGCACAGTGTCCATATATGCTTTAAAGGCAAGTAACCATTCTGAAATATCATTAAACACTGTGTGCTGTGACCACCTTTTTACTGAAATTGTACCACCTTCTGTAGACTGTAATGTGGGTTCATCTTTAGCCTTTTTTATGTTGTCCAGTAAGTTTGTATATGAAAATTCTTGGAGGTTTGTGTATAAACCAAAAGCAATTGCTTTTCATAGTTTAACTGAGATGTTTGGCTTGCAGAGAAGGGTCTCAATTATTCTTTGGCCTTCTGACCAGTTCATGACCCACCAGACCCGTATACTTTCAGTTTTTGCAGCATGAGGATTGGTGAAACCTTGAATATTGTAAATACCTTTGAATTTGGAATAGTCAAAAGATGGATACTTGTATCGTGTTAGCTTAAACAAATGTAAGCTCATGGGTGCTGTAGTGGTTGCTGTGTTTTGATCTTGGATGGTAACTCTTAATGCCTTCATGATAAGATCATTTAGCACTGGGGTGGAAGGGTATTTACCTGATGAATTGACAGCTTCTTTCCCTTTGCTTGTCGATGTTAGGTTATTGGTTGGTGCAATGTTGGATGGGTCTATTGGCCTTTGCAGTTTCTGTGACACTTTTCTGTGATCTACTGGTGTTGAACTGTTGTCTTGTATTGAGTTGCTAATGTTGGGGTTCACCTGGGTCACCTGAGACAGTGTGTCGTTAATGTTTGTTTGAAGCTGTTCATTCTATAGCCTTTGATTTTCAAACTGGATATCAATGTACTGTTTGATAGATGTGATAATTGCGGTAGTGAATGCGCAGATTGATTCATCGATGTAAGTTTTTATTAGTGGGTCAATTTGTGTCTCTTGCTTTTGATTATTGGCTGTAATTGTCGATGTTAATGTCGAAGTACCTGGAGTTGGCCGGAAGGTTGTGCGTGGTTCTCTTTCCTAGTCACATAGACCTGGGTCTGTGTTGCTCATAATGTGATAGTGTGTTCGTTTCTTTCACACTCTTTTTTTTTTTTTTTTTTTTTTTTTTTTTACTCGAATATGTGCCATTTGTGTATGACGAAAAATTTTTTTTTTTTTCGAGAAACTTGTTTGCCTATGATTGTTGTGTTGAAGGGGGACAGAGGGTCGAAATGATTTTCTCATCGATTCTTTATATATCAATTACGATCAGTAGCTTGTGATTACGTTTTCTTGCTTATTAATTCTTCTGCTGCTTAGTGATTTATGCGATTTGGCATTGATTGATCTCTTCTCTGATCCCGACCCATACCCTTCGTTATGATCATTTGAGTGTAGAAGTTATAGCATATGGTGTGTAACCCTTGACTAGCCCCTGACCAGTGTTACCCTTTCTTTTCGATCCGTTGACCCTTGTCAACATGCATTTATTATATGTAATTATTATTATTAGAAAAAGTCAAATTATATCAAAAATAATTGTCGTTATCCATGTCAGGAATTTTTTAATTAAAAGTCAAAAAGAAAAAAAATTGCCATCATCTAAGTCGCTTATTAAAAGTTAAAAAAAAAAAGAGCCAATTACTGTATAAAATACATCAAATCGATTTCGAACTCAATTCAAGTACAATGAGTTTTAAATATACTATTAAAGTCATGTTCCTATGAAAACTCAACTGATTTTGGACAAGCAATATCACTATCGCTATATTTTACTATATATTTTTATATGTTTTCAAATTAAATTCGCATCAGATCAAGTTTAAATACTGGGTTTTATTAGGATTAAGATATGACCTTATATTATCAGTAAAATAATATAGGAGACAGCTTACAAGTCATGAAATAGAACATATATCTTCTAAACACAATTAAATTGAAGCTTCACCGTAGTCTATGAAATTTGTTCTCGTATATGTGTGAGAAGTACAGAAGAATTCTTTGCAAGAGCCAGCACTCTCTTGAGTAATACAAGACGAATCCTGAAAGAAATTATGTAGAACACTAGCCGTATAATCTAATATAAATAAGAAAGATGAGGAATTCTTAAAAACTTGG
Organism: Cetraspora pellucida; assembly: GCA_910591915.1. Lineage (NCBI taxonomy): Eukaryota > Fungi > Glomeromycota > Glomeromycetes > Diversisporales > Gigasporaceae > Cetraspora > Cetraspora pellucida. Next base: position 9,734 of record CAJVQA010001868.1, read on the forward strand.
TCTGTGGATAGTAAATGAGTAAGAGAGAAATAAATAAATAAAGATTATAGTATATAAACGAACCTATCAAGTAGTCAAATAAAAGTGCCCAATTAAAGAAAAACCCCCTAACATAATTTTATTAATCAATTATTGCAAATATTGCATATTTTAATGCTATCATAATGCAATTATAGAGGAAGTAATTATGGAGGAGTAAGACTGCATTTAGTTAAGTTTTTTGTACTATAACGTCATGCAGATATCTAGTTTAGTAAGTAGTCTTCGTGTGATCAATCGGTTTTGCAGCCCTGAACTGGCTCCACTTAACACAAGTTGAACTGTTAGCTAACTGAGCTGTTAATAAAGTAGGCCATGAATAATTCAACTAAACTGATCAGCTTATGTATTGTCCGAATGAGTTATTTGCTACTTTAATATAGTTATGGTCAACTGTTTCAGTTCTTCTTCAGTTCTTCTTGCAGCATAAAAATTATACATTGTTTCCTGTACGAAGTCCATCATTACCTTAACGTAGTTTCAATAAATAACATAAACATATTTCATTTATAGATATTAAATAATTTCGGTTTTGCCAGTTTAAGATGTTTAAAAATGAAAATATTTGGTTAATTTCAGCTTCTGCCAAGTTCAAGCATATATAACTTTTAGTAGGATTGTGAATCAATTCTTAAAACTGAGATCAATGATCATTAATAAGTAAATTCGAAGATTTTAAATAGTCATTATTCAATTGATAATGTTTATATATATATTTTGTAATTTGTAAAATTCTCTTAATACCAAATTACTACTAGGGATGGCAATAAAAAAAAATCAAATTGTTGCTAAGGATGGCAAAAATATCAAATCGTTGCTAGGAATGGCAGAAAATTATCAAATTGTTGCTATGGATGGCAGAAAAATCAATATTGCTGCTAGGAATAGCAGAAAATGATTTTATTGATTTAAACCAGGGGATATTTATGATTTAAATATGTCTAAATGTATACAGTTAAATCGAGTTACAAATTTAAGGTTGAATTTATCGCATATTGTTGGGTTCGGAAGATTGCGACTCAGTTGCTCCACAATCCAATATCTCGCATAACGTACGATAAGTAACCTTTTCGAAAGAGGGTGTTAGATTTGACTGGTGGGTGATTAAGGCTTTCGGTTACTTTGGGTCAACGAATATAAGTAGGGTAAGTCACGTGAACAAGAACTCGATCGAACAACGATGGTTATTGGGTTTTACAGGATTTATGCCGGGTATAGTGTTAGGGTTTTTATTATGGACGATACAATGTATTGGGACTTGTTTATTTATCAAGCAAACGAGACATACTGCTCCTAAGGCCTTTATTTATAATACTGAATTCGTCGCTCACAAATGCGACTTATCGATTAAAACTAATTAAACTATTTACACGTATATATTTAATATCCTTCATTTCCTCCCTTTATCCCCTATGTACCCCTTTGGATCCAAAATACCATTCCGCTCTTAAATGTAACTTATTGCACTTATTGCATTTCGTGTATTTTTCACGTGATCGGTCACGATATTCCGGTATCACAATATATGTACACACGTACAGCGTACTGTCAAAACCCAAGTAGGATCGTCATAGTGGCCTATTTACCAAATTGGTAATACGCATACCGATCCACCTGAAACATATACTCCATGACCCGATCGAGGAAGGATCGTGCGCCAAGCCCAAGTATGGAAACAAATTAGGAAAGTCGATCAAGATTACCTGTTCGCACCGTAATAGCTGGGAATGGACTGAAAACATTTCTCTTCTGTACTATTTCGACAGTGAGAAATGCTAAAGTAACGAAGGGCTGTGTATGAAAGGGTAAAAAGTTAGTACTAAACAGATGAAACAAGGTGGGAATTCAATGAATGTAATAGAGAAAGGTTACAGTCTTGTGCGTACCTTTCGTACGGTAGAATTTATTATAAAAGGAGTGTAATTTTCCCTCTTGTAAAAGCAGAGTCAGAAGAGATAATTGTACCCTCTACACAATAATAAATTTATTAATAAAGATCCCTCTAACATAAAAGATAAAACGATCTTTAAAAAGTATCTGTCCTTATCAGGTAACTCTCTCAAAAGCAGTCTTAACCCTGCCAAATCGTAACCGCCTCGCTCTCGCTTTTGAGCAACGTTACGCGACGTCAACAATTTCTTAGCGACAATTCGTCGCATTTCTTCCATCTACGTTCCCGATCCATCTAATCTGTGACAGTACGTACGTACTTACGTTGTGAAAGACACAAAGGTGGCTCTGTTGGATCTACTGTACTAAAAATAGATGTGCCGTTATAGTTTAGCGAAATACCAAAATTAGAAATCATTACATAATTGTAAATTTGAATTTAGTCCATACGTGGACGATCGTTCATAATGATGCACCTATGCTTCAAGAATGACAGATCTGCCTTTGATAACTTTGAACTTGACCGAATTCTAACTTTCATAGCATTCATTTAAAAGAATAACATGGTATTATTTTGACAGAACAATTGCTTATTTCCACTGACTTCTGACTCTAGTTTTAATATTTGGAATTGATTAATGGACATATTTCAGGAACAACTAATCCATTTTAAACAAATACTACAATTTGTAGCATTCATTTAAGCACAGAAACATCAAATCCTACAATTTGTAGTATTCATTTAATCACAGAAACATCAAATCCTACAATTTGCAGCATTCATTTAAGCACAGAATCATCTGAAATTGGATCGGCACTCTCAATTTAGCGATCACTATATTATATATACCTGGGTGTTTGAAAAGTCCCTAGATGGGCTTTTTGTTATTTGTCTTTATTAAAAGTGTTATATTTTTTTATTAGAAAAAAGACTTACATAAAACTTTTATCGAATCAAAAATATATAATTTAGTGATGAATAAGATGGTCATCTTTAGTGGCTTTCAAACACCCGATAAACATTTATTTTTATTAAACATTAAATAATATTTAACCATTAACCATAATGCGTCTTAGAATCTTTTTAATAAAAAACATAACTATTACATTTTTATTCAAAACAGAAAGAAAATTAATTTTTAAATATTATTGCGTTTTGCAAGATTTGACCTTTGCCGATCACGATAACGGAGAATTCGTAAGTTTTAAGAAATTTAACGATGTCAAATAAATACAAATATGCATAACGAATATAACTGATCGGAAATATGATTAATGAGTTTTCTTAATTACATCTTTTTGCAAAGCGCTAATACCTACTTTCACCCTAACCTAGATTTTCACTCTAACCTTAATGACATTCCGTATAATGATGCTTGGCGAAACCATTTCGTCAGGCAACTCCGAAATGACGCGATGACGAATTACGAACCCCATGATGCATTACGAATTTTGAAGTGGGGATGCACCGGTCCTGCAAAGGATCAGTCTTTGGACCGAGACCGATTGAGACAGTGGACGGACTTGCTTGAACTGGTTAATAATGCCCAATCAAATTTCTCGATTGTTTGTTTACATTTTTTTACCAAATCAAATTAGAGGGCTGAGTCCTAATAGGACCGGGACGAACCGCTGCATCCTTATTTTGAAGCACAAGATTATTATTCATTCCTTTCATAATGAAAATAAATCAACCCATATGAAGTTATTTTTTTGGTCATTATTATATCTACCCAGTTTTTTATTTTGCTGACATATCGATCGACGATTTACAACAATCACCCGTAGATATCCGATAGGCCCACAGGCATGTCAGAAATATGTGGCAAGTTGTGATGCCACTGTGCCACATATTACTTAAACTACGAATCAGATTTCAAAACGATCAGGAAACGTTTGTTTTGCCAAAAATCGCTTATTCCTTGAAAATATATGTAATAAACAAGCTTTAGTGCTATAACAAAAAGTTTTTTTTGAGCAATTTTACTATTGTGATTCCGGAATCGGCGAGTCTGTCGCTAAATTAATCCAACTCTCGCGTAACCTACGGCGGCTAAGTCGAATTAGGCGTGTTAGATTTGGCTGGGTGGTTTATCCGTAGGTAAGTTGTAATCTTCTCTTTAGGGCTTTCCTTTAACCTGGCTTCTACTAACTCTTTGTCTTCTCTTTATCTTCTCTTTATCTTCTCTTTATATTCTCTTTATCTTCTCTTTATCTTCTCTTTACGGCACAACCCGGGATTACACTACGTCGAATCGGGTTGGAACTTCCTCTATTACGTTAACGGTCTTGTCACGTGACTTGCGGCGAACGATCAACGGCGAGTTTATGGGTTTATTTGAATGAACGATAAGGGTAACAACGGGGTTTACGATAATTTATTAGTTTGTATAAGGTAGACTTTCACTGGTATTAGGGGTCGAGTATTTATTTGTTATTAGGGAATTTGTTATTAGGAATTTTGTTATTAGGAATTTGTTGTTAGGAAGGCGGGAATTATTGTTCTCCCTAGGCAAAAATGCCCTTTATTTATAATAAACGTTTTGTTTACATTTACGGTTAATTTCTTTCATAAACGCATTAGGTTTCTTATATTCTATATCCTAACTAAGTCTAATAAAACACTAATATTTCGTTTAACTCATATGTAGGCGAAGTCGGAGAAGCGACGTAAGTAACATAAGTGACATTTCCGTCACGTCCGTGTGACCTTAGATCGGGTCAAGATCGTCGCTTCGATTCGGTCACCTGTAACCCCGAAAATCGGGCTCACACTATTTAAATACCTAATCTCATTATAAATGCTAACCCAAACATTAACGAACTTTTAATTTTTTTTGCTGCGTCACAAACCTGCACACTAACATGCCTTCAAACAAGAGCTAGGGTATAGATTTGGATTAACTGGCAAATTTTGAGATAAATGCGATTTTTGCAAATTGAACGTTTGTTTTGATCTCTTTTACGTCACGTGTCCGGAAAAATCGATCCTACGCCTGATATGGTAGTGGATCAGGAAAACCCAAATTTGTAAAAATTTTGAGTTATTTGATTCAAATTAAGGTGCTGGTTTCTATCTACATACAATTAAATTTTTACTAAACGTTGATATAATAATTTATTGAGATATTTCAACTTGAGGTAATCCGATTTTTAAACTTTCGTGTTCTAAAAATAGATTGATAGCACATTACGGCGCGTTAGTGGAATTAAACAAACAATTAACCACCAAATAAAATCATTTAGTCCCAAATTTAATTTTGTTTACCAAATTATATATTAAACAATCAATGTTAACTCAGAAAAAATGGTCTAGCCCGTCTTCCCACCCCAGACGCGTCTTATTGGACATAGGGATTTATTAAATGACGAATCATAATTCGGGGAATATTAGTAGTCAAAATTTTTGAGTAATTTACAAATGCGCCGTAATGCAAAGATTGACGACTCAATTAAATTAGATTGGTCAATCAATGTTTTTGATATCTAAAAATAAACAAAAAATTCAGGGGTAAAATTTATGGTTCACAAACATTAAGTTATCATTTTCTCAAAATGGAAACCCATATAGTCTAAAGTGCTCTTAGACAAAAATTCGTTTGATTGGTTGGTGTAAATCAATTGACCAGGTAACTTATTTATACACTTTCAAGTACTTTTTGGGAACGTCAAATCATACAAGCAAAAAATCTTCACAAACATTATTTCTATCTTCAAAAAAGAACTAGAAAGCTAACTTTAAAATTAATCTTATTCACAAAAAATTTAGCATAGACATGACATTCTAAAAGAGGTACTGGAAAGAGCTACGTTTGAATTTTAAAATGCACAAAAATAAAAATAGTTTTTAACAGAACAATTGTCACTTTTTTTTTAGAGTTTGAGATTTCTGTTTTGGTTGTTTAAGCTAGATAAACTTGTTCGTATAAGAGATTTAGGTTTTATATTTAATATATTCTTAAGTTAGCTTGGTTTGTTAAAACGTGCTTAGATCTAACAGATCAATCTAGATTATAGATAGTAGGTTTAGTGATTCGAATTTTGTTTAATAGCGAGCATAGAGATGGGTTTCATGCGTGCGCATGATTGCGGAAACATGCGCATGATTCCGTTTCATGCGCATTTTATCCCATCAAGATTTCTCTCCTCTCGATCGTTTTTTCTTTTTTTTGCCTTTTTTTTATCATGCGATATCATGCGCATGAAACATTTCGTGCGCATTAATGCGCATTCATGCATTTTTCCCATCACTAAGCGAGCACCACTTTTTGCCCTACTCCATATTCGTCTATCTATCTTTTATACGTGTATAATCCAATAAATCATGTGTATTTATCGATTAATATTAAGTTTTTTCTTGAAGTTTTCGTTTCTAGTACCATAATATTATAAAATAACGAATTTCAAATTGTGTGATCTGATTGGCTACTAATCACATGTAGATCTACAAATTGATCTATGAGGCTAGCCAATCAGACGAATTTCTGTCTGAGTCTAAAGTGAAGTAGATTCTTATTTTATTGAGTTACTTTAGAGTTAGAGTCATAGGTTTTATAGAGTTATATATAAGAAAAATTTCCTTCCCGCATTTTTTAATTAACCCACCCGAGGTAGGTTTAGACTGCCGGTTTTGTATTTTTCAGGTTTTTTGTTTTTATTTTCTGGTTTGCTTCATCAAAATTCTATAATTTGATCGGTCTGATGTCACATGTAGGGGTGGGTCGGTCGGTCATAGGTTTGTGACCGACCGGTCAAAATCCTGACCGATACTATTTTAGTGATGCTATTACGCAATAATAAGCGATTTGAAAATAATAAGTTTAAATTATTTTTTCTTGGTGTTAATCAGATCCAGTAATTATATGCTTAAACAATATAGTTTATAAATCGCTTATTGAAAAATTCAAATTCTTATTTTATCTAAAATTAGATAATTAATTAAAAAAACCTTTTCATAAGATTCGATAAATAAAACCTTACTTTATTGAGAATTGAACCTTTATCTGAACTAATTTTAATATGCAAGTCATCACTATAAATTCATTTCATACAGTAAATCTACAAATACCATTGCTATATACTAAGACTTCAATTTGGAATTTATTGTATAGTTAGATATAATGGCAACTATTAATTTATCAATAACACAACCACAATAATAACTATAATACTGGATTTTCCTAGTGTAACCATCAAAAACCCCGGACACGTCATCTTTGCGGCTTATATTGCTGATTGATGTATTCAAAATTACTATCAGTTGTTATCGTTATTATTTTTTTTATGCTTAACGCAATTGATGATACCACATAAATTACATATCCGGGGGGTTTTTTTGTGGTTACGCTGTAGTAGTCATCGTACTGCAAATCAATACTGATACTAATCCTGATTAAATATGAACATAGATCTGATTAAAACTTGGATGTTTTGTCACAAACCTAGCTAATAACTGAACAGTTATTGGACCGGTCATATAACTGCGGTCGGTCGGTTATGAGTCAATGACCGGCAATAACCGACCGATAACCGACCGTGACCGACCGGACCCACCCTAGTCACATGATTCTGCTCCGACCCCTATAGTTTGTCTACAGTAAAGAACTATAAGTAATAAAAAAATCATCAATTCCAGATTCAATGTCCTTGTTAATCTTGCGGAGTTAACTTGTTATAATTGACAATTTAATAGAAAAAGTTCAAGTTCGTTGTCAATTAAAAATTATTATGTTCCTATACGAACCGATGAATCTTTATAATTGTGAATAACAATAATTATTATTCAAAATATCAAGAGGTCGGCATAAATAAGATTGTCATAATAGGTCAACCGTATGTTTACATTTTATTAGGAAATTAATTTCATCAATAGTTTCGTCATGTATCATGATTTCGTCATGCCAAATTATGTGATGAATAATATCGCATGAAGTATTTATCTCCTTATTGTTATTGCTGAAATCGTTCATCACATAGTTTGGGACGTCCCAAATAGTTTGGGTAACATCGCTAGTCATGGGTTTCGTCAGCCGAAAACCATGACGAGACCATTGCGTCAGCCATCATTAATTCTGTATTTAAATTTTGACCTGACATAAAGTTTAATTTGACGCACAACATATAAAAACTATTATATGCTTTAGAATCCTAATTCGATTAACGATTCGAACGTATATGTACCATTGCAGTTGATTATGCAAGTTAATTAAACTTCTGACAGTGAGCTTCGGAGTAATTTTAAGCTGTCACAAAATTTACGGATGATCTCCTAATTTGGAAATCTTATAAAGTGATTTTTTAATTAAAATACGTGGGACAAAATGTTACACTTGAAAGAATATTTGTTTATCATATTTCTGTATTTAACCTCAATATTTGCATATACGTAAAAATTATTATTGTTCAAATCACTGCTTTTTGTAATCTAAATAAAGTTATTGTTATTCTGTAAATAGCGATGTTGCCCAAACTATTTGGGACATATCAAATTATGTGATGAATAATCTTGTGTGAGGTATTTACCTCCTTATTGTTATTGCTGAAATCATGTGACGCTATTCATCACATAATTTGGGTAACATCGATATCTGTAAAGCATGTATAGTTCTAACAAGGTGTTTCATAATTACAATCAGAACTCCGGTTTTATTTTTCATATAAAAAAAGATCCTAATTCTTTTTCCTATTTAAGTTAGAATTCCGGTTTCCTTCTCCATGTAACAAAGATCCTTATTTTCTTTTTTTATTATTATTTTTTTGTTTATTCCATGCAATAAATGAATCTGATAAGTTAATTAAATTTGAAACCTTTCAATAAAGTAAGATTTAGATGTTTATCGGTTCACTAGATATACATATGTATAACAGTTCAAAAGTATACATATTACAAAGAATATATTCTTTAAACAAATAAGGCGTAAATTATTATTACCTAAATTTATTACATAAATTTATTACCTAAATTCATTACCTAAATCGCAGAGTTCTCTATTTAAAGAGGCTCTATTCCATTTTTATTTGATATAAAATTAAATTTCTACTAAAATTAAATTTCTGCTAAATTAAATTTCTACAAGATTCAATTTATTCAAAATATTCAAAATGAAATATTTTAGATTTATTTTACGTTTCTCTATTACGTTTATTACCTTAGTTATCACAAAGTCATACCAATATAATTTTTCAAGTCTCTCACCAGACTGTTCTACAGCCGTTCAAAATTTTCTCAACTCATCAGATTTCAATTCATGTTTTCCCTACAACCAACTCAGTAATCAAATTGATTATTTTGCAAACATTCAAGATTTATCAGGAATTGAAAGTAAAATAATAGGTGTAGAAGATTCAATATGTAAACTTCCAAAATGTTCTGACTCTGTAATATCAAATTTCAATTCCACTTTTCATTCGAAATGCTCAACTGATATCGCTGCTAAAAGAACCGATGCTTTATCAATATCCGCACTGATTTATGAATATTCACCGCTTAGGGATTCACTTTGCTTTAAGAATTCTACTGGTGGATATTGTCTTATTGAAACTTTTGAAAATTTTTTAAAAGACGGCGGAAATTATGCAAATTTGTCTTCGCAAGTGTTATGTACAACCTGCAACAAGGCAATTATCAATACTTGGGTGAATTATATTAAATCACACCCTCCTCCACCTGAACTTAGCACTGAATTTGATGTCGGATTTACTTACGTAAACTCTGAGGTCAACAAAACATGTGGATCTTCATTCATAGGTACTTTTTTTTTATATATTTTTTTGGTTCTTACTATTTTTTTCCACTTAAATCTAATTTTGATTTTTTTTTAAACAACTTCTAGATGGAAAAGTTCCTATTTCAGCAAATAGTCAATCTAGTAATGGTCTAACCATTTTCGATATAAATTTTGCAATGTTGACTGCGTCTATCTTAATGTCATTCATTTTTTACTTCTAGACAAATTTAATATGTTAATATATTATCACTAACTGTTTTTGTAATAAATAGTCATTAAAATCTAGCCAATTCATTCAAATGTTAAATTAGTAAATTATCATATCTTTTGCATTTATTAAAGTATTAGAATTAAATAAATATTATATTTATATAAATAAGATACCTGAATTTCAACTACATTATACTTTGGCAATTTAAATTTGTAAATGATAAAATATGCTTAATAACGTAATTTATAATGAAATTCGCTTTAAACTTTGAAATTCACAAGTTTAACAAAAGTATTTTACATACTAAAATACTTTCGGTACATATTTCCTTGCGCTTGCATTACTTGCATTATAAGGCAAAAAAGTTATTTAATCGATAACCTAGGATAACTCGTGATATGCTGTTCTAAATCGAATTTATAATTCCTCTCATCAAAATGTCCTAATAGTACGTACCAAAATGCAGAAATCGTTCGATTCTGATCACGGAATCACGAAATATTAGAATCAGGGACTGATTTTATGCGATAAATTTTTAATGTATTATTTTATAATTTTATCTAATTTTTAAACCATATAGTTCCGTAACTTCCCGGCAAACATGTTTGTAATTTATGTTGATTTCTTGTCTACTTTTTCATACTAATGTTAATTTGAGGTCAAGTGCTGCGAATTTTAAAATTCTGTAATATTCAGTGCTGTGTTTTTAGAATTCTGTGGTAATCTGTGGTAACTAAAAGTAATTTCTGTAGTTATCTGTGTTTTAGAGAAATTCTATTGGTTTTCTGTAAATCACAAACAATTACTGTCTCTAATAAAAACTAGTAGCTGTGTAATGTAGTCATTCTAAAACCCATACATTCTATTATCTGTATACACTTATAACTACAATGACATTAGTAATACAGATGAAGTTGCAAGACAAAATAACTGGCACTCTATTAGTTAGTCAACTTATTTCATTATTACGCAAGAGAGAATTTTGTTCTAGACTTATTAAATCATGTCTTATTTATACAAATTCTAACTCTAATAAACTACAAATTAGTGATATATATAATGCAAGATAAAAAGATACTATAATAAATTATCATAATTTGATATAAATAATTATATAATACAATTTATTTGTTTTAAAAATTGAACTCAAATAAAAATTATTCTTATATAATTAATTAAAATATATAATAATTTATTTAGATAATCTAAATAATTTAATAATATCTAAGTAGAAAATAAATAGATATCTATAAATCCAAAATATAATTCAAGTAAAATGGCATAAAAACTTAAATCATACTATTTCTAATGAATAATAACAAGAAATACTAACAAATTTGAAGAAAAACATAACTTCAAAAATCATAAAAATTATTTGTATACTATGATACCAGAATATCATGATTGATCATGTAAAAAATACATGAAATGTAATAAGTTACATTTGTGATCAAGAACAGTATTTTGAATGCAGAGGGGTAGTATGGGAGGATGTAAAGAAAAATTATACATCTTTAAAGAAATAAGACAGTACTGGAAAAATTAAATAAGTAATTGTAATTAAAATCAGATAGTTTTAAAATAATAATAAGTGTGAAGTCACATTTGTAAATGACAAATTTAGTAATATAAATAAAGGCTGAAATGGTCTTTAGAAACAGTATGTTTTTTTGCTTTATTAAATAATGAATCCAAATGCACTACATTATATATAATAAACACTAATACTATTACTATTGCTAACCTTATAAACCCTACAATGTCATTGTTCAAACTCTTGACCACATGACTTACCCTATTTGTATTCATTGATTCCAAAGTAACTAAAGCCTTAATCACCTACCAGCCAAATCTAATATCCTCTTTTAAAAAGGTTACTTATTGTACATTATATAAAATATTGAATTATAAAGCAACAGAGTCATAATCTTCTGAACCCAACAATACTTATGTAAATAACAGATATTTATATTTAATAAATAAATGTTACTATAACAACTTCAGATTAGCCAATAGTAATTAGAGTTAAGATTTAAATTATATGAAATTTTAGTTATTTTTATTGGTTGTACTAATTAATTTGTTACAAATAAGCATGTAACAGATTGTTATAATTAGATTTATTGATATATAATAATATTTAAAATTTTATAAAAATATATTAAAATAAGTAAAATTTTTAAAAAATAAAAATATTTTAAATTTATTCTATTTCAAAAATCAAACTAACAGTCCTATCTAAACAAAATTAAATTTATTGTACTATATATTATAAACTTTTTAAAAATATATAATTAAAATTCTTAAAAAAAGATTAGTTGAAATAATGTATAAAAAAATACCAAAATAGTAAACTTTATAAAACTTAAATAATTCAATAAACAAACTTATATATATTTTAAATACTAAAATAAAAAATATAAAAAATAATAACAAAAAATTATAATTAATATAAAAAATATATTTGATTTAGTTTTATTAAAGTCTTAAAACTGCTAATAAAAGAATTAAACCTTTTTTAAATAACAATTAAATTATTTTAAATCTATTTTAAGAAAGATAATTTAAAATTATTACATATTAAAATACTATAAAGTTTTAAAAATAGAATTAATATATTTGTAGCCATAGGCTACTGTAGCCATAACTAAAATAATTATATTATTTGTTTATTAGAGTTAGGTTGAGATAAGGATAAAATGTAGACAAAAGTAGATATTTTATAATAAACTTTTATAAGAACTTTTTTTTGTTAAAATCTAATAAGTAGTTTCATATACTCAATTTTGAGTTATAAATAATTTTTAATAATTTTGATAAAAGCAAATGTTTGTTTTAAATTTTTTTGATCATGTTATATTACACCTAATCTTTAAAATTAGTTGGCTTTTATGAAATGTGACTACAATAGCCATGACTACAAATATATTATTCTTTAAAAATAAATAACAAAATTGAACAAAATAAAATATTTTATAATTTATTATTTAACTAATTTTAATCTAAGTAATAAAATAACAGTATTAAATTTATATAACTATAATATAAAATTTAATATCACCTGATCATTTAGATAGTTTTTAAGTGTAATTATCTAACTGCTAATCTACAATAAAATATTACTAATATAATAATATCTTTTTATAAGAAAATAAAGACAAAAAGAAACTTATACAATATATAAAAATAAAACAAAAATATAGAAATAAATAATAAAAAATATAAATCAAGAAATAAAAGAAGAAAAAAGATAAATAAAAAAAAGAAAATTATAATTTACAAATATCAAATAGAGGCTTTAAAAATTATAAATTATACTAAATAATAATAATTTTATTATTTTTTTATTTACTTGGATTATTTAACAAAAACTATATTAAAAAGAAAAAATTTTAACTTGATTGTAAAAGGTTAATATAAAGCACTAGTTAGTTTGAAGGCAGTATATAACAGATTTTAAAACTTAAAATATATATATATTACTGTATTATTACTAATTTATATTGTTAATAAACCTGTTTAAAAAGTAAATATTGCTAATTATTTTAGTAATTTTATATATTAATCTTTAAAAAAAAATAAACTAATTTACTTACTTTTTATATTTTTTTTAAAAAAAAATAAAGATGATGGATAAACCAACTTTGTAGCTTTTGTAAGTTCTTGCTTATTATAGATGTTTCTTATAAGTTTTATAATTATATAAAACTAATATATCTAACTTTGTTATTTATTTAATAAAAATTTTTAGCTTTTAACTTTTTTTTTTATATTAAAATACTTTTAAACTATTATCACAAAGCTGAAATTTTTTTAACTCTATTTCAATATTCAACTATATATATACAATATTTTAAAAAAAATTTTATAAAGTTTAATATATTAATTATATTATTTTTATAATTTAGATTTTTGAAATTTTAATTTAAATAATTATTAAAAAGAGTTTAAAATTGTAATAATAATTATATAAACAATATTATATATTTTTTTATTAAAAAAAAAAACTCTTTCTGCAAATCCATTACACAAAAATTAACAAAAAATTTGTCTGTCTAAAAACTCTTATAACTATTTATTTTACTAAGACAACCTGTCCTGGGCTCTTAAGTAAGCTTGTTCAGCTCATCATTTTACACATATCCTGCAAATATTAAGTTTTAATAATTTAAATTCATCGAGAAAACTGTACTGACGGCCTTTGGCCTCCAGTTTATAACTTTTAATCATCTTGCAGTTTCTACTGCCTTA
>CAJVQA010001869.1:0-23851 GCA_910591915.1 Cetraspora pellucida
AGAGGAATTGACAATGTAATGCAAGAAGCTGGAATAGATAAATTTGTTAGTATAATTACGGATAATGCAAACAATATAAAAGCTGCGTGGAATATTTTGAAAAATAAATATCTGAATAAGGTGTTTCTTGGATGTTGGGTGCATGGAATTAACCTTTGAGTTAAAGATATTTTGAAGAATCAATGGGCATTATAAGTTCTAAAAAAAACCAAAGAATTAACTTTATATTTTCGTAATCACCAAATTCCTATGACAATTCTTAATCATTTGCAGAAAGAAATTTATAATAATGAAATTGCACTTACATTAACTGTTGATACTAGATAAACATCAGCTTTTGAATGTCTCAATCATGTTTTATGAACTCGAGCTGCAATATATGCTGTAGTAGCTAACAATAGTATTGAAATTAATGAAAATATTAAAGCTATTATAATGGATTATACTTTTTGGACAGATCTTAAGAACTTCCATGATTTTTTAGAGCCATTTATTGTTTTTATAAAACAGTTAGAAGGAGATGAACCATATCTTTCTTTGACATATAAAACATTACAAAAATTAAAAAATAAGTCTATAACAAATTTACAAGTTCCAATTGAATTATGCGAAGATACTTTACAAGTCACAAGAAATCATTGGGTAAATTTTTTATATAACTCAACAATTATTGTCACATATGTTCTTGATCCAAGATATCATGGAGAAGATCTTGATTTCACAATATGGGCAGATAAGATAAATACTGAAGTAATTCAGATTGCAGGTATTGGTAACAAAGATAAAGTATTAGAAGAATTGACAAAATATGTTGGAAAATCAAGAGGCTTCGCAAAAAAGTATTTGTGGGAAAATCTTATCTCAAAACCAATTAATTGATGGAATTTATTAGGCATGCAGTATCCAGTTTTGAGTCAAGTTGCATATAAGGTTTTGTCGATTCCTGCAACTTCAGCTGCAAGTGAGCGTAATTAGTCTGTTTATGGATTTATCTATTCTAAGTTGCATAATCGAATGCTAATCCAGAAGGCAGAAAAACTTGTTTATATATATTGGAATACAAGAATTCTTTGTAAATTAGAAAGCCCTATATCAGTTAAAGATCTTCAAGAAACATGTAATATTAGCTTAAATAATCAAGAAAGCATTATTCTTGATAACAAAGAGGAAAGTCAAAACATTGTTAATAACGAAGAGGAAAGTCAAAGCATTACTGATAACGAAGAGGAAAGTAGTCTTTTAAATTTTTCTAATAAAATTCTTTGTATGCTTGATGATAACGATATATATGACTCTGATAATTACAACGAAGAATAAAAATTCTGTAGTTTTATATTTGAACATGTTTCTTATAATCGATGTTAAAAGAACTTAGCTTTAAAAAAAAAAAAAGACTGTATTGCTATATTAATATGGGTAGTGAGTATTTAATAATACTGGTAAAAACTTTGATAATGCTGGCCACTTTTAAATGTCAATGACGCCATAATCACATGACAATACGCTATTGATTGTAAAATTACATTTCAATTTTGTAACTTACAATGTAATTTACATGAAACGTAACAAAGTAATTTATGTAATACATCCCTAAAAACTACCCCATCATTTTTATGTTACACCAGGCCTGCCGATCCTATCCATATTGACTAAAGATGCAGACATTTACGTAGGATGTTAAAAGTTTTTTTGAGTCGACTCAAGTCTTTAATAAAGATATAGCATTAAAAAAAAAATGTAGGCGCATGTAAAATAAATGTTCAAGGTGCGAGTAAGTTCCAAGTCTGCTTGACTTTTGGAGTTGAGTCGAACTTTTAACATCCCTAACTTTACGTCACATTTCATTCAAGTACGTACGAGAATGTTTCGGATAATCATCCCAAATATAGTTTAGGCTATGGTACAATCTGAAGATTCTACTAGGTGTTCCAAATCACCAGGTCTCTAAATGCTGTAACATTTTTCATACAGTATTTTTCTTTTCCTTTATGCTTTTAGTTGAACTGGGTTGATAATAAGAAAGTATATATTGACCATTAGAAATTAACCCTAATCCGCTTCATAATAAATATAATACTTGCTTCCCACTATAAAAATTACTCAGCTTAAAACTAAACCAGTGCTAAAGTACATAAGTCTCTCCAATGTCGTGACACCGGTTTTAGTGTTAGACGATCTCTAAAATATCGATTTAAATTTGATTTTTGGAACTTACCCTATATAATAAAAATTTTATGCATGAATTGATTTATTATTACCTGGTTCTAAGATCGTTGTTCTCATTTTATTTAAAAAAAAAATCGATCTTATAATTTCTTAATAAAAAGAAAAACTCTCAATTTGACAGAAACTCATTTCGATAAATTGAATGATGATTAATCAATTTAAGCTTTCCTTTTCTTCACTCATAATATTGATTCTAACCCTAACCAGACAAACCGAAAAAAACATTAAATAGCATTAAATCACAAGGAACTTGATTAAATTTAATTTAATGTCTAATATTTATTTTTCTATAAATATATGATCCAAAAGCTCCATATTTCATTAACACACCTCGATTATTATCATCGTTACAAAAGGCTGGTTAATTGAGAATTCGAATTTCCTTAATTACTACCATTGATATCGATATAAAAGGATTCTCCATTCTGGTTAATTGAGAATTCAAAATTTCTAATATACATATTCTAATTTGTTATTAACGTTAATATGAATATGATGAAATCTCTCCTTTGGCTTTTTGCTTTCTTTTGCATCACCTATTTCTTGGTTATTGATGCATCGCCTATCCATAATCCATCATCTCCCTCCTCTCAACTTGGTTGTAACACATAATTTTTATTTTATTTTTAGTTACTGATAATATTTAATTGACGAATTTAAAGATTTTAAAGTCACTTGCGTTGACGATTCTCAGTGCACTGACGGAAAAGTTTGCCGAGCATCTATTAAAGGTACTGCTTGTGTATCTAATACAACAGTAATTGATAATAAACCTACTAAAAATCTCAAACAAATCGGTTGTGATGGTAAGAATCATTTTCATACTATATGCATATAAAATATTTTTTTATTTTTATTTTTAGTTACTAATAATATTTAATTGACAAATTAAGCATACCCTGTCGAGTGCCTCACTCTTGCCGATTGCAGAAGCGATAAAGTTTGTTCGTTTTTTGCCACAGGAATATTCTGTATCTGTAATGATCCAAGCGGAAATAACTGTTTTTAGTTAAATTTTTTTTAACTAAAATCTGAAGGTTTTTATGATTCAAACAGATTTAAATCTTAATTTTTATGTTGAAATTAAGAGAGATGTTTTTTTGTTTTTTTTTGCAATATAAAAATGCAATACAGTCAGACCTCTATAATTGCACCCCCTCAGAAAATTTTTTAAAAATGTTCATTTAGGAAGGGTGTGCATTTATAGAGAGAATTTTTACTATGTCTCTATTTACTTGGGCGTGCATTTAGGGAGAATTTACATAGTGGGTGCATTTATAGAAAGTGCAATCATAGAGGTCTGACTGTATATATGTTGTATGTCAAAGTTCAATGGTTGTCAATTCTGAATCGATTTACGTTAACTTAAGATTAGGATCGACATACAAATAAAAATTTATTTCAATTTAATATTATGCTATTTAATGCTGACAATGATAGTTGCTGTCATAATAAACTCGGCAAATTTTTTACGTAATGATTAATAAGGCTACACAAACTTAATAAATCGGTGTTCATAACCCGGCAGGGTCAAAATTTACAAAACTTCAAAAAAAAAAATTTCAAGTATACTTATTATCCGGATAAGTTTTTTAAAAAAATTTATAATATAAATTTTTTTGAAAATAAAATTAAAAGCCGGGTCACTTTTAAATATTTTATGTTATGAAACCTATTTATTAAGTTTGTATGGCCTAATTAGTAAATATGTATAAATTGTTTTTTGTCTTTTTTTCTTTAATATTTTTGCAATGGAAAATAATAGTAAAGGTTGTCTTTTTTTTATATAAAGTGTATTTAATTTTTTTTAGAAAATTATATTAAAGTAAAGATAGATATTTTTTATTTAAAAAAATTATTCATAATATAACAAACATATGATCAAGTTATACATGTTAGTTTAAATCCTAAAATAAGTTATAAAACAGCTCAAGGTAGGTATTAAATATGATTAATATTTATAATAAAAAATATTGAAATTGAAGAAGCTTATTGCTGTAAAAGAAAAACTTTATAATATTCTTTGTAGTATATATAGAACACAACAGTATAATAGTTAACAAATAAATTTTAAAATTATGATAGTTTTATTTATTAATATTTATTTAAAAAATTTATTACATAATATAAAACTTGTAAATTATACTATAATTTATTTTAACATATTACAGTAAAACTAATAATTTATACAAAATGTATATATTTTTTTTTTGGTATTAAGATGATCTCTTTGGTTTTTTGACTTTTATTAATTACTTATCAGTATTGTGATTCAATAAACCATTACAGGAAAGTATACAATTGGCTACACATATAACTTTTCTATATTACCTATTTAAGAAGTCCACCTAAAGGTTCTTTACCAATTATTGTACCTAACACTTCTACTTGAATGTTCTACTTTAAATTCTTTGAACTTGTAATCTGTATTAACTCACTGAATTATACTCAGATACTCAAATTATCATCTCAATCTTAGAACTAATTTATCTTCGAGATAAACTCCTAGAGCCTTCTGTATTTATTTTTATAATTGACCTAGTTATTGCTATAGCAGAACCAATACTTGTAATTAGAGCTAACTATTAAACCATTATGTTCTTGTAGAGTTCACATAGATCTTAGCATATACTTCACAGCATAATCCTGGTACTTTAGTATACCTTTGCTTTTTTTTCTACCTTTTTACCAAATTCACAATCCAGATAGCCTGTGTAAAATTACAACTAGTCCATCAGTATATTGGGTTGGTCTGATATCCTTTTTCTCTAGTTCATTTTGGTGGTCTAGTTGGTGATACTTTTAAGACTTCCAATCTAAAGATTCTTGTCTGTTCAGTTACTATGATTAGGTACTAGACCTTGGTATCTGTTTTGCTAGGCTAGCCTTTACAGTAGGACCATCAAAGATTCAGCTACCTCTCTACTTGGGTCTTTCCAAATAGACTTCTTGTTACCCAATTTTATTAGATTTACATAGTCACAAGAACTTATCTAGTGTTTGCACTGCCTAATTTGGTAGTTTGCATTCCTCTGTATAACTACAATATTACACAAATACCCTATAACTTGCCAGTTATGCTGATGCAACTACTATTACAGGTATTCTAACCTAATCATTAGTAATAGTTGCTGTAATGTGAATATTATATAGGTGATTATTCAAATTTTTATTATCGATAAAATTTGAACATCCAATTTACCACTTGAGAGGTTAACAATCTAATTACTTCACTAAGTCACCACACCTCTTATACAAAATTTATGATAAGATTAAAATAATAAATAATTATAATTTTAATAATTATTATAAAAGATATAATAACTTAGTAAAGTAAATAAGTTGTCAATCTTTCAAGTAGTAGAGTATAGTTCAAAATTCACTAACAATAAAAAATTTAGACAATTACTTATATTATAGTAACTATTTTCTATTAATTAGTTAAAATAAAATACTTATGACTATGATTACATTAATATAACTAACAAATTATAAAGCATTTGTATAACTTAGTTATACAAAAAAATACAAACTAGTATTAGATAAAGCAAAGTTAAAATAAATTCTTGTAATTATGCTAATTTATAAAATTAAAAAAAAACAAAAGTTTATTTAAGAAAATCTGAATAAAAAGATAATATAGATCTTTAACAATAATATTGTAAAAACTAGATCTAAAAAACAGATACTAATATAGAAAAACTAAATAGACAAAAACTTCTAGATTTAAATACTTTGTTAAAAGTATTTGTAAAACTTACTTCCTTGTACTATAGTCATCACAAAAATGAAATGATGAATGGACTCCATTAGCTTATTATATTTACTTACAACTTTACTAATTTTAAACTTAACCAATCCAAATTATTTAAAATTAAAATACTTCTTAATAAATTATCTACTTAATACCTTTATTATAAAATCTATTTTCTAACCTTTTATAATATTAATTGCTTTTATTTTTTTATTATTTATTTTTATTTCTTTTTAAACCTTAAGCAATTATGCTAATACTTTATTAAGATTCTTGAAACTATATACATATACAATTACATAGAATTTCTTAATATCTAAGTCTAGCATTACTCAGCCATCTTTATGGTATCTAAGTACAACCTGCTGCATTATCTTAGTTAGAAATAGACTGCTCATTCAACTACTTAAAGTTATATGAGAAGGGTTTCTTCTTTTTTGTTACAAGCATATTAATTATCTTCTAAGCTTTCTTCTTTATTTGGTTTGCTTTTTCTTTCTTTTTCTTTTTCTTTTTCTTTTGTTTATTTATCCTTCTTCTTTTCTTTATTTATTTTTTCTTTTGTACAAGCATTCTTTTTTATTTTTTTATTTTATTTTTTTTTTCAGTATTAAGGTGATCTCTTTGGTCTGAGCTTTTTATTAATACTTATAGCAGGTATATGTTTTATATAGATATATCTATAATGAACTATTAGATGAGTGTACAACTGGCTATATATGTAACTTTTCTATATTACCTATTTAAGAAGTCCACCCGAGGGTTCCTTACCAATTGCCATACCTAACACTTCTGCTTAGATGTTTCATTTAAACCCTCTGATCTAACCCTAGTATTAATTTCATTAAATTACAGACTAGATCTATTCACATTTGACCATAGGACTACAATTCTTAGACTATTTTTATTCTCAAGGTAAACCTACTAGAGCGAACCATATTTCCTTTTACTGCTAACCTGGTTTGACACCATGGCCAAGACTAATACTTGCAATCAGGGTTACTCCTTAAACCACTATTGCCCTTGTAAAGTTCACCCAAACTCTGATATCCATCTTTCTGACTTCTTTTTCATCATCTCCTACTAGTCACAACTTGGAACTAACTGACTTCCCAGACTTCCAATCCAGATGGCCTAGTATGATATACTTATGTATCCTTTTCCTCCAGTAATTCCAGTAGTCTGGTTGGTCATGTGCTTCTCTACACATCTTTGTCATCTAGTTTATCCAACAGTTCTTATGAAGGTGTTTTATAGGCTTTCACCATCGAAAGTTTGTGTTACCTTTTTACTTAGAATTTCTAAATGAGTTTTTGTCTTTTCAGTTTCTTAGCCTTCTATGCCCAGTGGTCTTATCATGGGTTTGCACTGAAGCCTTATACGATACTGGTTTTTCACATTCCTCTATGTACATGTACTATATAATATTACACTTCACATAGATGCCTTGAGCTCCCAATGTTAGGTGGAATCCAACTTGGTGTACCTAAGATTACAGATGCCCAAAACCCAACCAATCGGCAAGAGACAGTTACCATAACACAGATATAATTTCCAAAATTCATTGTCTGTAGGAATTGAACCTTAGACCTGCTACTTGAGGGTTGACAACCTATCCACTTCACTAGGTCACCACACCCTTATTCTTTTTTATCTTATTTGTTATATTAATCTTATTTTTTTAGTCTTGTATTTTTTTATATCAGACTCTTTATACTTGGTTGTAGAAGATGTTTTATATTGTTCTCCTTACTATATCTATGCACTTCTACATTGCCTGCTTGTTTAAGAATTATTTGAGTTTCTTTTCTACTTTTATCTTTATGAGTTCTTTTATTAGCACTTTACTGTTTTTGATTTTTTTTGCTTTTAATTTTTTAAATAATATTTTATATAAAACTTGTAATAAGATTCTGTTTTTCTCTTCTTCTTTAAGCCTATTTCATGCTGTTGCTGTTGCAACTTTTTGAATCTGCTTTTACCAACTTTTTTGTCTGTTACAACTTGCTAGATGTGTCTGTATTTCTTTCTCTTTAGCTTAGCATACCTGGCATTCTGCAATTGTATATATTTCTGGTTTTCTTCTATTTAGCTTTTTAAGTATTGGCAGTCTGTTCATTATATATTTAATTGCTATAGCTCTTCTTGTGCTAAGTTTCCTTGATATACAATAGACTTCTTTTGTTTTGTTTATTTCTTTTCAAAAACTTGTCCAATTATGTAATGTGTTTTCTGTTTCTGGATTTAGTGTTTTTATTGGGTTTGTTTCTCTTCAACTGGCTCCAATTCTGACATTTACTATTATTTTATATAGAAGTCTTGCTAATATGTTGATTTTTTTATTTTTTTACTTCAAATAATACTTTATTTCATCATATTTGATCTTTTTTGTATATATTATATTTTTACAAGTTGCTCTTTTTTTGCAAGAGAGTTTGCTCTATTATTCTACTTTTAACTTTAATTATTATTATCTTTATATTTTTATTTTTGATAAGACCTATAATATTTATTATTCACATTGTATTTTTTTTTTTATAGTATTTCCATCTTCTATATTTTAAATTGCTCTATTAATATTTTTTAATGCCATGATGCTATCTGTATATATTTCTATATTTTTCTCTTCTGAAACTGTTAAAATTGCTATTTATATTGCTGCTAGTTCTGCTATTGTTACTGAAGGCCAACTCTTGAGTTCAAATGCAGTTTTCTCCTTTGGTTAGTCTTCTTTATTACCTACTTGTACCTAGCTAATACCTATTCTTTCTATATTGTTTTCTTTTCTCTTCTTATATAATGCTCCATCAGTATAGATAATATATTTTTTTTTATCTCTTCTTTTGTTGCATATCAGAATTTCTGTTAACTGGTTTGTAATTGTACTATTTAACACTTGTTTCTTAATTAGTTCTATTTTTAATTCTTTTGCTAGTCTTAATTCTAATAACTTCATTTCTTCTCTTTTTTATTTTTTTATTTTTTTATTTTCTAATAACTGTTCTAATGTTGCATTTATTTTGTTGTTTGTTTTCTTTATTAGTAACTCTGAAACTACTTTTATATTCTGATCATGTCTTATTCATCTTTTACATTTGTTTGTTGTCTGTTCTGATCTATTTTTACAACTTTTATATAACCTTATTTCTGTATATGTTTTTTCTTTTTCTTTATATATTAGCCAATATTTTGCTAACACTTTTTTCTTTTTTTTCTTAATTACTTTGCTAAATTGCTAGCTGTATTTTGGTTCATATATGATCTATTCTTTTTTTTTTTGGTTTTCTGACATCTTTGTTTACTTAATTTTTAATACCTGTATATTGTAATTGTTAATTTTGTAGTAGTCTTGTATGTCTCTATTTGCTTGCATTTTTAGTACCTTTCTTTCTATTTTGATAAACCATTGTTACAGAGTTGTAGCCTTCTTGATACAATACAACCAAGTAACAAGGTCACCTGATATAGTGATTGACTATTGCAAATATATACAGGGTGAAGATGTAGTAGTTCACTTTACTACATAGCAGCAGACAAACAGTTTGAGATAGTAATATATAGATTAACTTTTATTAAATAAACACATAGTGACAATCTTGCCTATAAGAATTATCCTTGAGGAGAAATATTACTTTTACAAGTTAGAAGTAAAGATAGAAGAGTCTAGGTTGAAGTATAGGAACTTAGAATTGGCAAGAAAGGGTAAAAGCTACCTTTTATATATCTTTTTATCTAGTAGAGATAGTGGGAATTCAAGCAATATTACTTGATACTATACTTGAGTAATAAAGATTTGAACAATATTAAATATTATTGTACTTGGGATAGTAGAGATTCAAACAATATTAAATGATACTGTGCTTGGAGTAATAGAGATTGTGCAAAGGCAAGTGGGGATATTGTTTATATCATTTATTATTCATGCTTGAAACACTTGGGACTTGTGTTTAGGCACTTGGATTCATGCAAAGGCACTTGGGATTTGTGCAAAAATACTTGAGATTTGTGCAAGAACACTTGAAGTTTGTGTCAGAGATACTTGGAATTCTTGTGCTATGGCACTTGGCACAGTAATTTGGTGCTAGAATACATGAAACTTGTACAGGAGTACTTGGGGTTTGTAAGACAATAGTAACATCACAAATGTTACTTAGTGTCATGTAGCTGTACTACATTTCTAATAGCCAATTAAGATCCTTTTATCTATTTACTATATAATATAACTATTGACTAACTAATGACTAATAATAAATATAATATAAAATACAATAATGAATATATAAAATTACTAATACTACTATATAATATACTATGATAAAATCTACTTTGTAATACCATTTGGCTTTCTTTTCTTTATATGATAAATCTTGAAGACTCTTGAGCTGTTTCTATATGATTAAGTTATCACTTTTGTATTTATTAACTAATTTACATATAATAATCCTTATTTATTTATTGTGCTACTACTTGCTATCCATATTTTTGTTTTTAGTATATTTTTTATTTGTTTATTATGTTCATAAACTTTTTATAGTCATTTTGCTACTTTGATGTTTATTTCCATTTTTTTTTGTTTTAGCTATTGTTTAATATGCTAAGTTATTTTTTTAGAACTTTTTAGCTTTTGATTTATTTTCGATATGCCAGATGTCTTTTGTTAAGCCTGCTTTCTGACATTTTTAAACTATTTTAAATCTTGTTAATTTACCTAGACTATCTTGTTTGTTAAGTCTTGAGAAGATACTACTAATTTGCTTAGTTGTTATTTCTTGGCTTAGTAATTTGCAATTGTTTATATTTTATGTTCAATTGTACAATTGCTTGATGTTTTTATTATATTGCATTTATGTTTAGCCAAGCATATCAATAATTAGTATATTTTATTAATTATCTTTCTGACATCTTTGTTGTAAGAGATATCCTAACTTAGAAATTATTACTGCATTGTTTATATATGTAATCTGGTCCATCATCATTTTTTTGTATCTCAAATCTTTGATTGTTTGACTAACTATTTCTTTTGCTTTCTTATATATTAGTGCTTCTCACATTTTACTATTTAACCAAATCTTCAGTGATCTTACAATCTTGTTTTTAGATTCTTCTATTATTTTGCTATAACCAAAGATGGGTTTTTTTTTTTTTAATTCTTATATTTATTACTATGAGCTTTAATTTGGATTCATTTATTTCAATGTCATTCACTTTGAAGAACTTTTTTGTGATACTCAGAATTTTTAGTATATGCTTTTTGCTATTTGCAATTTATGTTGTGTTGTCTGCATATGCAATTGCTACCTGCCTATATCTTGTAATATTGTTACTATACACTCTTTTTGCTATTTCTTGTTCTATTACATAAACTAGTAATTCATTTTCTTGTATTTTTTTTAATAGTAGGTTATAAAAGAGACACCAAATTAGTAGCAAAATTACCTCTTCTTGATTTATTTCATTTTTTGTTGTTATCTTTTCTGTTAAGCTATAGGCTATAATAACTTTGAGTTTCTATTTACTTTTTTTTTTGGTATTAAAGTAAGGTCTTGCTCATATCTTTATTAGTAATTTTAGTTGTATATATTAATATACTATATATTAAAGATATACTAAGTTTGTAAAATACAAAATAAAAACTATATACAAGAATTAAAGCTTAGACAACTTTATCTGTAATCTAAACTGATTGTGGTGGTCAAGGCCCATTTAGATTTGTAATGTAAAAATATGATTATAAGATATGCTATGATTAATCCAAAATGTTAATTATATATTGATTTTTCTAATAGTCTGTTCAATTGATGGACAAGTATTAGGATGTAAGTGTAATTGATCTGCTATTCCATATAGACATGAGTATGTATAGTTTGTATGTGATCTTTTGTAATGTTTAGTTTGTTGTATCTGTTGTAAAGTATTGTAAACATTATAAGTTTGAAGAGATATATTGTTATTCTTTTTTCAGTTAGAGAAGTTGATACAGTATAGTTTCTATATTTGGTTGTAAATTTGATCATTAATATTAAGAAGTGTTTAAATAATAATTTGTAAGGCTATTTTAGTTGATATATTGTAGTTATGAATTGTTTCAATTAAGACTTTGGATATAAGGTCTTTAAGAATAAGATTAAGATAAAAAGATTTTGCTTAAAATAGAATTCAGTCAAATGAAGGATGTTTTTGAATTTTTCAAATAAGTTCATAAAGCTGACCAGTAAATAAATAAAGATCTGCTTTAGATAAAATGTGCTGAATTAATGAATTAATAATGTTTGTAATAAGAGAAGAGTTGAGGCAGGTTAGCCAGTATGAGTAAAGGTTAGAAAGATTGCATCTGAAGCAGTTAGTATTTGTAAAGATAGTTGGATATATTTTGTAAAAAGAAAAGTATGTTGGTAATTTATTTAGTAGAGCTTTGATTTTAAAGGCTTTGGATTGATTAAGTTTGAAACTAGTAAAGTTAGATGAAAGTTTTTAGTTATAATTAAGGTATAGCCATATTGATTGCCAGTCTATGTAGTGATTAATATGAGACTATTCATTGTTTCTTTTTTGTAAAGATCACATTACCAATATGTGAGCTTTGCAAATATTTTTGATAAAGTATTAGATAGGAAGTTTAACTGAATTTTGTTCCTATTGTAGAATATAAAAAGGATTATAAATATTTGTATATTAAAAGTTTAAAGGTAGTGAGAAGGTATGTTGTTTTGCTAAAGAGTCAGCTATATTATTAAAGATATTATCTGCATGAGCTTGAACTTTGTGAAACTTGATATTTAAATTGAAGGATTTAATAATATTAAGAAATATATGTCATAAAGGCTATGTATTGAATTTAAAGAGTTTGTTAGAATTATTGAGTTGTGTAAAGAGTTTGTAGTACTTAGATATGACTGATTGTGAGTTAGTATAGATTTGAAATATTGCATTACAAGATACAGTTAAGATTGCAGATAAGATAGAAAAGAGCTCTGCCTTATAAGCTAATAGCCAGAGATAGATTTTAACTAAAAATTTATAAAGAACTTAGTTGTTACTATCAATTTGGACCTATCTAATGCCTATTAAACTTTGTTCAATTCCAATATTAGATACTAATCCATCAGTATAAAAAGTAAATTCCTTATATGGCAAATTGTTTTAAAAATTTTCTTCAAGTTTGTTTGAACAGTCATTAGATCTAAAGATTTCTGTAATAGTAGAATTTGATATATTGATAGTAGAATAGTTATATGAAATTCATAAAGGATGTTTAATTGCTGTTGAATAAATAAGTTCTAGATAATTAGCATTAAGTTTAAGTTTGAAAGTTTTTCTTTCTAAAAGGCTAGTACAGATAGTTGCTAAAATGTTAATTGTGCATGTTTGCTTAACTCTGTTTGAGTTAAGATAGCATCTGGTACATGGTGTATAGTTTAAATCTTGAAGAGAATAATAGTGATTATGTTTTAAATCAATGTTTGTATTTTAATGTAAAATAGAGAACTGGTTTGTGTTTGAAAAGTATTTGTAAATTTTGCCAATAATGATCTCTTCATTATTATTATTGTAAGTAAGTAGCTACAGTTTAAGTTTTTTATTAATTGGTAAAGTGTTATATGTAAAAGCATTAATTTCTAAAGATTGAAAATAGAGAAAGATTAGGGTGATATAATATGTTAGATAAAATTGTATCTTTCAAATAGGTAAATTAGAGAGGTTGCCTTCCTTTTATTAGATTGTAAAATCTTGGTAAAAGATAATGCTATTTAAGGAATATACTATTGTCTGCAGTACATAATTGCTCTAAATAGAGTATATTGTTTTTTCAAAGTTGTTTTCTAAAAGTGTAGTATTTGGAATGTTAACTGAGTATTAGTTCTAGTAGTTAATATTTATTATAAAAAGTATTAGGCCACAAGACATTAGAGTTAGCTAAAATTGATATGCCAAAGTATTGTAAAAGTTGTATAATTTTGAAATTAAATGTAAGTTTGTTAGGTTCATTTATAAGTGGTTGGCTGTGTTGTAGAATATTAGTAGCAAACCAAAGGTTGTTTTGAAGTTGCTATAATCAGATTTTGGTAGAAATATCAAAAATCTCAAAGTTGTTAATTCTTTGTTGAAAGCAAAATATATAATATTGTAGTTAGATATCTCAGATATTATATATATTATATATATGAGGATTAAGCATAATGCTATTGAGGCTGATATGAAAAAGTTTAGCTTTATGTTTGATCATGATAAGATATTTGAATAAAATGCTATTACAAGTGGAGTGTTTAAGAATAATGTTATATAATCTGTATTTGATAGTAGAAATGATTACAGTATTAGTAATATAGATAGCTTGTTTGTCTGTAATTCTTTTTGTGCTAGTGACATTAATAAGTTGGATTGTTTTATCATAAATTAGTTGGCTTTATTTTGTATATAAGTTATTAAGAATGAACCAATCTCCAAAAATTTAAATAGTTGGTTTGCAAAAATTAGTATAAGTAATGAGCCAAAGAAGTAAATAGGAGCTGTAGATAATGTGTTTGATATAAGAATTAATTTAGTTAAATTAATTTGAATGTCAGCCATATGATAAAAGAAGGTAGCTATAGCAATAATTAATTGTAATTTTTCTTTAGATTTGGCTATCCAAAATGTGTCATCTATATATACTAATACTGATACTAAGATTTGAAATTGCTGAAGTTTTGGTCAGAGCAAACTAGTATTCTACTTTGTAGCCAAAGTGTATTCTGAAAAGTCTGAAGCTATTTTGTTTATAAAAGAGTCATAATAAATTCTCCAAAATAGCAGAGTTATAGTTTCTTCTTGATCAATGCTATTTTTAACATTGTAAGAATTAGTAAGACCTAAATTTGTAATAACTTGGTTTTGTCAATTAGTAAACAAATTAGTAAGAATATTAATGAAATTAGGTAGCATGTGTAGATGTAATAAAGATTTGATAAAGAGTGTAAGGTCTACAGAATCATAAGCTTTGCTTATGTTGTAAGATAAGAGCCAAACTTGTTTAGAGTTACAGAAAGCTTCTTTAGTAATGTTATTAAGTATATGTATAGGAATAGCTATACTGTTATCAAGTAGGACTATATAGTTAAAAGGTAACAAAATTTTATGATGAGTAAAGATGTAGTTAAGTCTGTTAGTGAAAAGTTTGGTATAGAGTTTTTTAATATGTTTGAGTAAACTAATAGGTCTAGTATTAGTTAAGTTACCATTAAAGATAAGTTTTTTAGAGATAGAAAAGATTTCTTCTTCTTTTCATTAATTTGAAATTTGATCAGATGTGAGACAGTAATTAAGAAAAACTGTGATTGTATTAAGAAATACTGTCTTAGCATGTTTAATCATCTTATAGCTGATGTCTAATAGTCCACATGCATTGTTATTAGAGAGTTAATTGATAGCTTCAAGAATTTCTACAGAAGAGAATTTCTTGAATGCTAGTTGATACCATATAGGATCAATATTAGTTTAGGTTAGTATTTTTGTTGCTACATTGTGTTAAATAATTATGATTAGTTGTTTCTGTAAGCTGTTCAGTTATCAAAGTGTTGTTAGATATATTGTTTAATAAGTAATAATTTAGTGATAATGTTGTTTGATTCTTTAATGTTGTCAAACTTGACAAAATCTTTGTGTTAATTAAATATACTGTTGATCATTGATGTTGGACTATTTTAAAGTTTAGTGCATCTTTTGGCTATGTTATTATTAATTTGTTCTCTTATGTTTTTAACATTTTCTAGATTGTATGTATAATAGAATGTTTTCTACTCTGTATTGGCTGCAGTTATCCAGTTAGGTAGAAGGTTAAGATCTTGGAACAGTATAGGTATATTGAGATGATAAAAAGAGTTAAGTTGATCAATGTTTTGATTGTAAAATATAGATACAAAGATATAATTGTGAAATGCTGCTTTAACTTGTCTTATGATATTGCCTAGTTTTTTAAGTTCTGAGTGTAATTTGGATGCCTTAAAAGAAAAGATGTGTTAAAAGTTACAGACAGTAAATTTTTTGTTTGAAATATGTTAAAAAGTAGCTAAAATAATACTAGTTTGAATTTTGTGCCAAGTGGCTTCAAGTAATTCTGTAGTATTAGTTGTAGAGAAGACATTGTTATTTTGAAGGTTAAATGTAACTTGGTCAGTGAAGTTTTGCCAAAGGTCTTGGTTCATTTGTTTATAAGCAAATATTCTATACTTAGTTTCAATTGCTAATTGTCTTTTCTCAGTAATGACATAAGAAAATTTCTAGGATGATATCAGTATATTATGATTACTAAGTATATAATAGTTAGCATTATTTGTATAATAGAAGGCTAGATATTGAATAATAGAATAGTTAGCCTAAATATAATCAATATGATTGCTATATTTGCTACTATACCATGTAGAGGTTAAGAATTGTGTATGTTTTGCTAAATCATACATGTTATTATATTAAAGGAAATAAATAAGTTTAAGTTTGATAGAAGATGATTGTAAGTTATCAGAAACATTAAAGTCATCTATGACAATTGGTTGTTTATTGTTTGTATTTGCTTCTTGAATTCATTGTATAATATTGTTTTAAATAAAAAGTCTAAGTTGAAAGTTATTACAAGGTAAATAAACTAATATAATATGGAATTTAAAGTTATGTTTAAAAAAGAGATTTATTGCAATAGCATATTTAAGAAAGTTAATTGTTTTATGAACATGTAGTTTAAGGTGTTTTTGAATCATAATTGCTGTTTTGGCTTTACAATTATCAGTATATAATCAATAATAAATAAAGTATTGAGATCTAGAAAATTTAGCATATGCATTGTTCTGTGAGATTTTAGTTTCTGTAATGTTAGCAATGTTGATGTTATAAGATAGACAGTAATTCTCTCATGTTTGTTGTTTTAAGTTGTCATTATATCCTTATGTATTATTTATACATATTGATAAATAAAGTAGTTTGTATAAGTTAGATGTAGATGTTTTGGCTATTAGGTTAGAAGATATAAATTTAGAGATGGTCTCTAACCAGAGAGCTGTATGATTAGATGCAGAAATAAATGATAAGTTAGTAGATAGAGATGCTAAGGATGAGTCAGCAAAGAACAGTTGATTAAATAAGAATGAATAGATATTGGATGAAGTATTGTTTGGTGTTGTTAAAAGGTAAGTGCTTATATAGTTTATATTGAAAAGGTTGGATAAGATAATGTTTAGACAGAATAGGATCTAAAGGGTCAGTATATATGTGTAGCTCAGTTTTGTTATAATTGATAAATATATTAAAGCTATATTTGAAGGAATGTTTTTAAAAATAAAATAGAAATTCTTTGAATGTTATATAGTAGTATATAATAGGTAAATTATATAGTTATAGGAATTTGTTGTAATATGTATTTGTTCTTGCAAAAGATTAAGTGTTGAAAACAGGAACATAAAAGGTTGGATTGTTTTCTACAGAGTCATTTACTATTTGAAGCTCAGTTTACATAGTTGTAAAAGATACCATAGTCTGCTCTGTACATTGGGTCTGACTGTCATTAACTTGGTTCTGCATATAAATAGGCTTTATTGCCTGCTTACTTACATCATTTTTCTTATTAACTACTATAGATGTTTTTTTTGATAAGATGGTGGCTGCTTCTATAAGTGAGTTTCTATTTACAAAAAATGTTGCTTATATATTCTCTTGTTTTTTGTAATATTTTAACTCTTTTTAAACCTATTTTAGGCTTTTTAATAAAACTGAGTTAAATGCCTTTTTTATATTATATAACAGTATCCAAACTTCTTTATTCTTTTCTTGTGTCTTCTCTATTATTATATTTAGTTTATGTATAGGTTGCTCTGTAGAGTTGCCTAGAAGAACTGCAAAATTTGGATCCTTGAGTATGTCTTTTTCTATAAACACTTTGGCTAGTCTTCTTGTTACTATTTTTGTGACAGCTTTTCTAAAAGTTTTAATTAATGCTATTGGTCTAATATTGTTTAAACAATATTTTCAATCTATGTCTTTTAAGATTGGATATACTTGTATTATTTTTCACTTTTTTGATATATCTTTTCTTTTATAATCAGATTTACAAATATTCTAAAGATTTTTTGTAATTTTTTCTCTGCCTATTTTATTAATATGTAACTTATACTAATATTTCTAAAGCTGTATTCACTTTGAGCTCTCTAAGTATGTCTTCCTATTCTTTTTCTTCTATTTTATCATCTAACTTCTTATACTAGGCCTTATTGATCCACTTCTTTAGTTTATATATTTCTTTTCACTCTTTTGTCATTTTTTTTAGTTTGATTTTTCTTTTTTTAAATTGGTTTTTATAATAAGCTGCCAAACCATTTAGAACTGCATTTGGCTTTAATATTAGGTTCACTTCTTCTTTATCTTGCATTATAAATTTGTCTAGAATGATCTTCTTGTATAGTCTGTTTAGCAAGCTGCAAATTATTTATTCTTAATCAGGTTTAATTATTTCACATTTTCTGTTTATGTTTTTTTCTATTTGTTTTTTTTGTATTTGTTTTTATTTCTCTTTTTTTATCTTTCTGATTATTCTTTGCCAACCTTTAATATTATCTATGCAAGCATCTAACTACTGTCTGGTAATGTTACTCTTAACTTTTTCTCTATATTCTTTAGTTTATTGTTCATTTTGATTTTTTCTTCCTTTTTTGTATCTTGATTCTTTATACTTTTTGCTCTCTTAATTATTTGTTTAAGTTTAATAATATGTTTACTTTGTTTGGCCTTTTTCTGGCCTTGTTTTTTGTTCACCTTTGTGTTAAATATCTTCTTCTTCAGAATTTGCTTGTTTGTTGCTTTAATTATAATCTCTTTTATTGCATTCCATATTTGATCTAGCCTATCTGTACTATAATCTATTTCTGCTTCATTATTTTCTAATTGTCTTAGTACTTTTTTTCATTCTAGCTAATTTTGTAGCTCTCTTGCATACTCTTTCCAGTCTTCTTGTTTTCCTCTTCATATAAGTATATTGTTCTTGTTTGGTTTTTATATTTAGTTTCTGCCTTGCTGTAGTTTGCAATTACATGTTTTACTTATATCTCTATTTTTATTATTTTGTGATTACTATCTGTCAGACTTTCTGCTTCTTTTATGTTCATTTTTCGTAAGCCTGATGCAAATGTTTCTGATAACTAAATGTAATCTATTCTTGTTGTAGCCTCCTAATTTGACTATATATATGCTTTTTTTGTCAGATACATATTTCTGAATGAATCTATAAAGTTCTGTTTTTTAAGTTAGCTAAATATTAATAGTCTTTTGTAGCTTGATGTTTGTAGATGTTGTGTGTCTAGTATATTATCTATTATGTAATTAAAGTTATTTAATATAACTATTTTTGTATATCTTTTTTTGTTTGTTACTATCTTTATGATTCTTTGCTAAATTTTCTTACTGATCAATTTGTTATTTAGTAAGATATATACTCTTAATACTACTAGTTCTAATTGTTTAAAATATAATTTTACCTCTAACAAATATTCACTAGTTCTTTTAACTGCTTCTACATGCTTTTCTCACCTTCTATCTATTAATATTTCTATGTTTGATCTTTTTTTCTTGTTTGTTGCTGCACTAGTTCAGTAACTCTTATACTGTGTACTATAATTATATAATAAAAATTTATCTTTTTTTTCTGTAATATTTATTTTTGTTATTCTTACTATTGTAAGTTCTTCTTTATTTGCTCATTCCATAAGGTTTTTTAACTTTCAACTCCTAGTTTTAAGTTCATTAATATTATAATATACAATTTTGATTTCTTTTTTTCTTGTTTTTATTATTCTTTTAGACATTTATGTTGTGTTTCTGTGTCTACTTCCTTTTCTTTTCCTCTTTCTTTTGTTTTTTTTTTATGACCAGAAGATGTTTTCATATTGCTTCTTTCAAAAATTATTCTTTCTCTATGCAAAAACTCTTCAATCTTTTGGTTTATACTTATTGATTCAACTGAAGCATCCTTAGGAATGATAGGTCAGATTTTTCTCTATTGTATCTCTTGTGCCTTCTAATCTTTCAAGTCTTTCCAAAATTCGACTTAGAATATTGCTTGTATATAAAAATTCTTCTTGTATTTAAGACTTAGTTTTAACTATTTTCCTTCTATAAAGTCTGCTTTCTTTTTTAAATAAGTTTATATGTTTTGCTTTATTTTCTGCAGCTTAATCTTGTGTATAGCCTTTGCTTGCTATTATCTGATCTTCTACTCTTTGATTTTTGTCTTCTTCTTTTCTTGTTTATATTTAACTCATGTTCTTGTTCTTCTCTTCTGCAATTGTTTTCTTTTGCATCAAAGATTTGACTAAACCTTTTTCAGCTTCTTTGTTTGAGGCATTCTCTTTATTTTGTTTCTTTTTTTTCTTTCTTTATCTAGTAAAGTCAGAAGTTGTTAAATATAAACAGTTTTGATTAGGCTGATTTTATATCTTCTTCTATTACAAACACAACTGTTGCAGTTCTTTTTTGATTTTCATTTCTATTTGAAAATATATGAATAGATTTAATCTCTTTGTTTTTCAAACTTCATAATAGTAGAACTTCCGAGGTGCTTTTTGATTGTTCCATTAGTTTTGCTGTATATCTTCTTTGTTTTTTTTCTTGCTTTATAGTTCTTTATTCCTTTGGTTACTCATACTAGTTTGTTATTATTTACTAGTATAGTCTATAGTATATTTTCATGTATTTCTTCTATTTGTACTATTGCTAGAGTCTTATATTTTGTCTTTTAATTCTTACTATGTGGGCTTTTCTAAATCTTCTGCAAATGTATTCTAATTTTTTTTTGTTTTTATTTGTTGGCAAGTCTCAAATTGTTAGGTAGTTTGTGTTTTCTAATTATTCACTTATTTTGCATTAGTTTTTATTTGTCTTGATTTCATTCATCTTCTATTTGAATTC
This sequence comes from Cetraspora pellucida, assembly GCA_910591915.1. Taxonomy (NCBI): domain Eukaryota; kingdom Fungi; phylum Glomeromycota; class Glomeromycetes; order Diversisporales; family Gigasporaceae; genus Cetraspora; species Cetraspora pellucida. The sequence goes on from CAJVQA010001869.1 coordinate 20,903, forward strand.
TTCTTCTTTGGTTTTTGCTTCATTGTTTTTTTTCTTCTAATATCTTTTATTATATTGTGTTTATTTTCTTATACTACTTTCTACTTTTTTATTTTGGTATCATTTTGTATCAGTTACTCTTCTTTTTGCTAATTCTTTGTATTGCTTTACTTCTGTCATATTCACAGTTGAAGTTTATTTTTATTTATAAGTTTCCTCTTTTAAAGACTTCTTTAACATTTTTGACATGTAAATTGTTTCTTAATAACTATCTGATAAACTTCATATGCTTTTTTTTTGTCTTTTTGAACATATTGTGTACTATATATTAGTAAGTAAACTGTTATTTTGATTACAGTTTCTCTTTCTTAGAGCCCATATGCTTTTTTCTAGAGGTTCTTTGACTATGTCAATTTCTCTTTCAATTTTCATTTCAGTGTTTTTTTAATTTTGCTCTTTTCTTTATTCTTCTTTATTTTTTTTTTGTATAGGCAAATTTCTATTTTTTTGGTTGATATTTGTTTAACTTATCTTTATACTTACTTCTTTTTGTAAGCTTTCAGTATTATTTTGCACTTTCTTTTTAACCACTTTTTTAATTTCTATTTTTTTCTTTTACTTTACTTCATGTAATTCTTTTTGACTATTATGTACTTTAATTGACTGTTATTGTATCTCTTTTTTTTGTTTTGCATTTGCCCCATTATAAGTTCTTTTATTGTAATATTCTTGTTTTGTTTGGTGATATTAATCTTCTTTTCTGGCTGTTTTTCTTTGCTTTTTTAATTATTTCTCTGGTTATATATAGCAACACAACCTCTACTAGGTCTTGTTCTGTTAGTATAGCTATAACTTTATCTTCTCTATCTGGTGTCACATATGTGTTGCTTGCTTGGTTGAAAAACACTTTGTTGTGTAGTATTTGCTACTCAGTATGCTTTTTTAATATAGATTAACATTAGGCTTTCTTTTCAATTTTGTGTACTGTTCATATTTAGCCTAATTATTTGTAATTTTTGTTTGTTACTTATTGTTCTGAAATTTTTTATACTTTTGTTTATTACTCAATTGCTTTTATTTCAATTCAATTATGTTATTATTATATTAGTATATTTGTATTAATTCTTTTTTGTTTGATAGCATTATTCCTAATGCAATATCTAATTGTATAAATTTAGCTAATTTGAACTTTTTTAATAATAAAATTAAAAAACTTATTCAAAAAATTAATGACCATTTAGGTTTCAAAGAAATATTTCTTTATCTATTTTCATATTACTTAGAAATTACTCTTAAAGGTCTTATTCTCTTATTTCTAATTAAAACTATTTAGAATCTAGAAGTTCTATACAAACTAGCATCAATAATTATTAATAATATTCTGCTTAAAATTAATAAACAAATCTATGAACAATTATAGAAATTTTATTATATTAATTTTTCAAATTGAAAAAAACAATAACAAATAATATACATATATACTAATTAACAAACTTTATCTTTCTACAATAGAAATAATATACATACTTGTTATAATTTTACATATTTTTGTTTTTGTAATCAACTTAACTAACATTATTTACATACTGGAACCTGTTTACTTGTTAAATAGGTCTTTAGAAAAATTAGTACTTGGGCCACTTTGTGGATCAAGTATAATACAACTTTTAACTTTATTTTAATTATAAATAATATTATCTAGATAAGTTTTTGATCACTCTAATAGATTTAGATCACAAATAAATTAGATTTATTTAATTGTTTGAGCTTTTATTTTTGCATATAAAATTTTTTTTATTTGTATTAGTACAAATAGTAGAAATGTATATATTGCTTATATATTACTATTTTATAAATTACTTAATAAAGATACAAGCAAGATCTTACTTTAATAATTAAAAAAAAACTTTTAGATAAGTAGTATTATCAATCAAACTGTTAGAATTAGACTAAAGAAAAGATATTAAATTAGACTTAATATATTAAGAACAGATTACAATCTTTTTAAACTATCTAAATTAAAAGTTAAAAACAAAGCAACAATATACTAAAAGTATTAAAAATATATTATAAAATTAATACTAGGATTTGAATAAACTTTACAAGAACATAACTTTGTTAATATTTTATAAAATAGATAAATTAATTAACAGAAAGGCATCCAAAGTTTTATATTTAGATAATATATTCTAAGATAAGTAACAGCTTAATAGATATATTTGAAAAAAAATTATATATTGAGTTAAATAGTATTTAAATATATAAAAGCTTTAGTGTTATTTATCTAATATAATATAGAATTAAAAAACTTAAATAAATAATTTCTTAGCAGATTGCAGAAATAATATCTAATATAGAACCTTTAGATAGACTAATTAAATAGATAATTAAAAGTTGTATAAGAAACTTGTTATATACTTATTTTTGTATAATTAAAAATACAAAATAAAAATAGTAGTTATTATAAAATATTGATTTTAGTAAAAGTGAAAAAAATATTATTATAATAAATGTTTATTAAACAATTATTAAAATCTAATAACAAATATAAATATATATATTATATAAAAAATTATTTTTTAAAATTTTGTTAATTATTATCTTTTTTTTATAATACCAATTGTAAATTAATTTTATTAATTTATATTGTTATTACAATCTTTAAATTATATTTATATTATTATATTACTTTAAACTATAGTTATTTAATATAATACTAGTATATACTTGTTACTTGTGCTAATAGTTCTTGAAATTTTGAAATATAAATAAAATAAGATGTTAAACTATTATTAAATAACAGACTATACAAAAAAAAATATTATATATAAAAATTGTATATATCTAATAAATTAGTTAAAATTTTTTTTTTTTTTTAACTTTGGCGACAATGCCAGTTGGTTTTTATTAGCCTTAATTTGATATAGTACAAATTTATAGTTACATTTTTAGGATCGATTATTACTAGTA
>CAJVQA010001870.1:0-23849 GCA_910591915.1 Cetraspora pellucida
TTAAAACAAGCTAATCATAAATATTTACTAATTAATTTTATTCTATTTATATAAAAAAAATACTACATATAAACGACCCAAGAACTTACATATTTAATATATAAGATAAGTATAAAAGCATTTATTAATCTAATGAATTAATTACAACAAAATAATCATAAAACTTTACTAATTAATTTTATTCTATTCATATAGAAGTATAAAAAAAAATACTATATGCAATCCAAATTCATAGAGTCTGAGTCAAAATCCTAATAAGTTGGCCTGTATTAACTATAGCTCTGGTCAATTTTTGTCAAGATTTTTTTTTCAGGATTCTGTTTGTTAGGATTTTGATCCGGAATCAAGCTCTTACCCACAAATTTATATATTTAATATATAAGATAAGTATAATAGCGTTTATTAATCTAATTACTTACAACCTGCTAATCATGAATATTTACTAATTGGTCTTGTTCTATTCATATAGAAGTATAAAAGAAAAATAAGCACTCTAAGTTCATACATAAGAACTTATATATTTAATATATAAGATAAGTATAAAAACATTTATTAATCTTATTAATTAATTAAAACAAGCTATTCATAAATATTTACCAATTAGTTTCATTTTATTCAGATAAAAGCTTCAGGAAGATAAAATGTCAGGCAAATAGCAAATGAAAGTGTCGGGCAGAAAAAGTGTCAGGCAGACGAAAGTATTGGGCAGACGAAAGTATCAGGCAAACAAAAGTGTCAGACAAATGAAATTGTCGGGCAAACGAAATTGTTGGGCAAACGAAATTGTCAGGCAAATGAAAGTGTCGGGCAAATAAAAGTGTTGGGCAAACGAAAGTGTTGGGCAAATGAAAGTGTCAGGCAAATGAAAGTGTCGGGCAAATGAAAGTATCAGGCAAATGAAAGTGTCAGGCAAACGAAAGTGTCAGACAAATGAAAGTGTCAGGCAAACAAAAGTGTCAGGCAAACAAAGTGTCAGGCAAACGAAATTGTCGGGCAAACGAAATTGTCAGGCAAATGAAAGTGTCAGGCAGACGATTGTCAGGAAAATGATTGTTGGGCAAACGAAATTGTCGGGAAGATGAAAGTGTCGGGCAAATGAATGTATCAGGCAGATGAAAGTGTTGGGCAGACGATTGGCAGGAAGATGATTGTCGGGCAAATGAAAGTGTCGGGCAGATGAAAATGTTGGGCAAATTATTGTCAGGCAAATGAAAGTGTTGGGCAAATAATTGTCAGACAAATGGTTGTCGAGAAAATCATTATTGGGCAAATGATTGTCGGGCAAATAATTGGAACCCAAAAATATAAAATATTTTAATGATAATGCCTATGTAGCAGCTGAAAAAATTTTATTAAAAAAATTTAATCTTAACTTCCAACTTGTTTCTATCTTAGACTCACTCTTTTTACAATCTCCTTATTAAGTTTTTTGTCTTCTACAACCAACATTAAAGCAGCTATTATATTACTAAAAAACACACCCATTGTAGTTAGTAAAAAAAATGAGATAAGTAGGCAGGTGAACAAATCTATTTATATGAAAGATCAGAATAATAATTGTCAGACTCAATGTACAGGACAAATTATAATAGCTTGCACAGCTGTAAGAGCAAAACATATAGTGATCAACCTTGTAGAAGCTATTTTTGAAAGTTTATCTATAACATCTTTAATCTCTTATAATCTTCATACATGTTTTAAAAAATTTCTTTTTTATTACAATTTACTACTTCTCCCTTATAGTCAAACTATTCAAACTTTAATTCGACATATTAATAAATATAATAACAACAAAACAGTATCTATTATCACATTTTTTGTTAATGTATCTTACAATAAAACCTATATATATTTTCCTAATTTTACGCTTTTATCAGATCATATTGTTATTACTCTATATCTTCTTCTTAAAATTTATAATCTTCTTCTCAAATCTAACTTTTTTAATCCTACTTCTATCTCATTTGATTTATTTTTCAACAACCATTCTTTAATTTCTAATTGTAATTATTTCTCACTTTCATCAAATTCAACTCTACATCATTTTAATCTAACTATTATTATACACAATATTTGAGACTTTAATGAACCTACTAAGAGAGAAGCATGGCAGAATTATTGCCTCAATCATGACATATTTATTGCAAGCATCACAGAAACAAAAATCTCTGACAAATCTAACATCTTTTTTTGTAATAATAACTTTTTTACTTATTATTGGTCTAACTCTTCTAACTTTATGAAAGGCACTGCTATTATGATTTGCAACTATCTTAAATCTTATGTTTACAGTATTTACATTTATCCTGGAAGTACTATAGCACTTGATATTTTTTTTTAAAATAATATTAAGCTTTGCATCATTTTAGTATATCTGTCATTAACTGATACTTCTATTTATAACAAATTCCAAATAAAGTAATTAACTAGATCCAACAAGGCTCTTAACTTCATATTAATCCTATTATTCTTGGTGACTTCATTTTACAAAACAATACTTAAAGCTTCTCTTCTAAATATAAACTTCTTAATTTTCTTAATAATTCTAATATATATGTATTGGCATTTATTTTAACAATAAACACTTTATCTGGTTTAACAATACTAGCATTAGTTATATTGACTACATCTGAAATGACCAATTCAATATACAATTCATTCTTTCTTACAGTCTTAATAATAATTAAACTTCTACTTTTAGTGATCATTTAATTCTTTTTTCTACTTGAACATTTCCATATGCTTATAGTAAACTCTTATATAAACATATTGTCATTAACTGCTATATTTTCAACTACAAAGCTATGTTTACAGAGAACTGGGAATCCTTTACAGATAATCTATTTTAACAACTCCTATTATACAAAACTCATACCTATAATGAAACTCATAAAAGTATTCAAACCACTTAGTACAAAATTCAATACTCTATTATTTATACTGCTAATCATACTATTTCTAACAAAGTTTCTCACAAATGCAGCTACAATCACCAATACTTACCTTACAGTATTCTATTACACTTATCTTTTAAAAAACTTGGTCATATTATTAAACTTGTTAAAAAACTTATTTAACATTTCAATATCTTTTACATTAATCAAAACATTTCTTAAATTAACAAACAGTTGCAATGTGACCTTCAATTACTTACTTCTACTAATTCATTCTTTATTCAAGCCTGGTTCCAACATGCTTACTTAATTTGAAAACAACTCTTTTATGTTCATTATCTTGAAAATTCTCTTTTATTTTAACAATAAATCAACCAAGCTACTGACAATAAATGTGTTAATCTTGCAACACATTCTACTTAGACTATCAACAGCATTCTCAATTGTTACCACTAATCTATTTACTTTACTAATATAAAACTTTCTCAAGAGCTTATTACTGATATACTAATCATTAAACAACATGTTTAATCTCATTTTCAAAACTGGACTGCACACAGACCTATCAATCAAACCCTTTTTAATAATTTCTAACAACAATACTATCTCTTACTTCCTTATATTAACTCAACTTGGTATTATTCTCTCAATTCTCTTATTACTAATGATGAACTTTTGAAAACTCATTCTCAACTACCTAATAACAAAGCCTGTAGTCTTACAGGCATTAGTTATAAAATACTTAAACATATTAGCTCTCAATGCACTTTTGCTATTATTGCTCTCTTTAACTGCTGCTTTCTTGAAAACAAAATTTCCAAACAATAGAAATATAGTTACATTTATCCTATCTCTAAACAAAATACCTTTGATAATGACTCAACCTTACTTAACCTATTAGTTTTGTTGAATATATCTACAAGCTTTATACCAAAATTCTTACTATCTACTTAGCTCTGTTTTCAATTTATCACATTTTCTCACCTTTTAATTATGTTGCTCTCCTTAACAACAGTATCTCAATTCCTATTTATATTCTTAATAATCTTATTGAAGATGCTTCTTATAATAATAAAGACATTTGGTTACTTTTACAAGATATGAGTAAAACCTATAATTCTGTTAACTTTATTCTCTTTAAACATGCACTCTCTTGCCTCTTACTTCCTTTATCTACTATCAACATTCTCTCTGACCTCTTTACTAATCATCACAATTAGGTTATAACTAATTTTGATATAATTTCATTTTACTTAGTTCAAAATGGTATTAACTAAGATAAAACTATTGCTTCTTTGTTATAGTATATTTATTATAATCAACTTATTTCTTATATATACTCAAACACTTCTGGTTACAAATTATAATCTTCTTGAATTACTTAACTCAAACTTCAAACATCCAACTCATTACAAAAACAATACTCTGTCTTGGCTTATATAGATAATACTCTTTGGATTGCTTCATCACAATTTGAACTATTATATATATTATTTATAGCTGAATTCTTTTATGCTATAGCTAATATCTAAGTCAATTCTTTAAAATACATTCTGGTTATTAACAATTCTCTATTCTATTATACATCTATCTCTTATAATAACCATCTTCTTTCTTTTTACTCTTCTAAAATATCTTTTAAATTTTTAGATTGTTGGTTTATTTTGGACAACAAACAATCTAAACAAACAAAACTACTTATATCTAAATCCTTCTAACTATTCCAAATCACTAAAACCAAATGTATTAATTACTCATATGCTTATTATATTATTAATACATTGATTATTCCTACTCTTGAATACTGACTTCAAAATATTGTAATTAATTAACTTGCAATAAAATTTTTATTTAGCACATTAGCCTTGTTAAACTTAAAGCCAAACTTTGTTATACAATACCTTTTAGTACCTTTTTTATGCACAAATTTATAATATCAAACACATTTGGGATATTCAACTGCAACACCATATTCCTAATCTTCTTAAATAACTTAATAATCCTGACCTATTAGGCATATCTACTTGTATTCAAATCTAACAATTACAAAACAATCTTTGGTATTCAACTAGTATTTTCTCTTATTCCAATCTAATTATTAATAGTCCCAACTGCCTAACTACAAACTTTAAAATTATACAGATTATTAAACATATTGGCTAGACATTCTTAATTAATTCAACTTTATAACATTCCTTACACTTTATATAATAGAACTGTCTCTTTTAAATTTCTTCTCTCCTATCATTCTAAATATTCTGTTTTCAAAAAACAACTTAAACATCATAAATTTCTCTTTCTTTCCAACTTACTATCTATGATAATTTATATTTATTATATTGGCAACATATTTCTTTCAGACTAAACAAATTTCCTAAAAGTATTATACTTAATGGTTTACTACTCTTAAGAACATTACTACAAGCCATTTCTATCAATGTATATTATATAATCATTTTAACTTACCTTAATCAAACTATTTTTTTTATACTACTAATCACTTTAACTCTAATACCAAATTCTGATTATTTACTGTTCTCAACAATTAAATCATTGTTGGCAAGACCAGAAGGCATAAAGCTCTACAGGCCTTAATCTTATTACTTACTAGCATTGTTTATTTTAGTCACAGTTTTCTAACCTTTATCTTATCTCTTTCTCTACTACTACTATATGCCCTAGATGCCATTTTAATTCTAATATAATCACTAATAAATGCATCATCTTTATTCTTACAAATTTGGCTACTAAATTACTTTGTTGTATTAATTTTAACAAAACTCTTAACCAATATGTCAACTTTCTTGATATTGCATATTCTGTAACTATTCAAAATTCTTTATATATTCTATTTACTTTTTTATTAACAATTAATCTACAACAATTACCTTGCATCTTTTAGTTAGGCCAACTTACTAACAGGCTACAGTTTATCACTAATTCTAATTATACTATCTCATTTTATACTAATAGTTCTGTTATTGAGCTTGGTATCTCTCAATGTTTTATGGTTATAGGCTGGGTCCAAGTTGATAACTCTATAACTACTTATTTATTTTAGGTACTAGTTAAACTTTGACTATGCTTTTTTAAAACTAAAATTCTTATTATTCTTTTAGCAATTAGTACTACTCTCAGAAAATATTCTGTTTATATCTTTACTGACTTACAATCTGTAATTTTCAAATATCATAATATCTACTTATCAGCTTCTAAACTCTCTTATACTAATACTCCATACTTCTCTATTTGGCAAACTTTTATTAACTTCATTAACTTATAAAATCTTCAGCTTACTTTTCACAAAGTTACTGTATACCAAGATGATCTATTTAATAACCTTGCTAACCAACTTGCTCATACTTATCAAATACTATCCTTTTTAATACTTTTAAGTAACAATCTTTATAACTCTGCATATACATCATTTATTGATTAATTTTTTATTAAAATTTCTATTTGATACTCTATTTATACTATCTGTCAAGCTCATATTATAACACTTTGAACATTTTAACATCATTTTCAACAATAGTTTACTATTTTATTCAATATTAACTAGGAAGCTACTTGGCTTTACATTAATAATAATTAAAAAGTTTCTAACTTTGCTTATAGCTTTCATTTCTTTATTTTAAAAATCTTTTATATTAAAATTCTCTTGGATGAACTATCTGTTTCTTATACTCTTTACAAACACAACTTTTTTTATTCTTCTCTTTACTATTAATTCAATCAAACTAGTTCTTCATTACACTGAACTCTTTGTTCTTCTACTCAAACAATTTACTATTTAATCTTTAATTTTCTTAACTGCATCTTAAATACTACTGCTTTCAACATATTCACTAATTCTGTTTCTAAGTTATATTAAAAATTCTTATATTTAACAGTTTTAAACTGCACAACTTTTTTTATATATCATCTTTTATTTTTACTTTATCTGGCTTAGTTCCTATTGATCTTATTTTTACTATTCATAATACTTTTATTCCTTACTGTAAGCTACCTCTCTTTTTATTAAATTTTTTCTTTATTTAAACCAATAAATATGTAAACAAATATAGATTCTATATTGTATTTTACATTTAGTACAGTCTTTAATTATATTTCTTATAAATTTAATTCATAATTCTCTTTCTAGTCTACTATTACTTCCTATTTTAATATTATAAATTATTACTAAAATTGATCTTTGGACTATCCAATAGATTAAATATCATACTCTTCTTTTATATATTATTACTAATATTTAAATTTAGGTGAGCCTTGATCACTCTTATAAGTTTAGGTTACAGATTATATGTCTGGATCTTATTTTTTATATGTAATTTAAAATCTAGATTTTTTTGTAAAAACTTTAATTGAATTTCAATAAAGTTAAAGGCATGGCCTTATCATTAATATTTAAAAAAAATAAAAATAAAAATAATAAAAATAAATTTTTATTATAAAATATGAGAATTAATGCTGTAATAGTAATTTAAAAATTTATGTAATCTTATTATAACATCAATGCTATATTTCTTTAGAAATAAATAGTTTTTTAATTTTCTATATGTTTAAATAATGGAGACTGTAATTTATATACTTTTTTATGTTATAAAAAAAGTTATTTATGATGGCCTTTCAAAGTGCTAATTATATAAGTAACAGCTGCAGCATATAATATAATATAAATTATGATTAAAAGTTTAATTACAAATTTTGATCTATTAATAATAAAGAAAATAATGTATATGCTATTAAACCTTTTAATTTTTTAATAATAATACCTTTTTTTAAAAAAATTGTTATTATTTTAGAATTCAATATAATATAGTAAATTGCTCTATAAGAAACTTTTAAAAATTTTTACTATAAGAACCACTAAATTGCAAGATAAGTTAGAATTTAAACATGAGATTTTTTGATAATATTTTTAACTAACAGATACTCTTTAAACTTTTTATTAGTTAAATTACTATCTAATTTATTTTGTGTATATAACTATTTTGTTAAGGCTGATTATCCTATTATACTTTCAAAAATAATTGTGACTAGTTCATTATAAAAAAAACCAGCTTTAGTTAATTTATTTAAACACATATTATTAAAAATGAACTCTTACTAACAATTACTTAGACACAAAATCAGTAGAAAAGAAAATAGATTTTTTGCATAACTAGCAATAAGAAAGGTTACAAACAGTACTAAAAAAAAAAGACAGCAAAAGAAAGAGTACTAAATAGACTTAGTAATAGAAAGTATTGTAGGCACTAGCAAAGCAACTATAGAGAAAAACTCAAGGTACTTTAAAAAAATTTAGCAAGCAAATAGAAATTGTAAGGATTGCTATTGACTCTGTATATATATATATATTTTTTTTTTATTAAGGTGACCTCTTTGGTCTTTTTGACTTTTATTAATTACTTATCAGTATTGTGGTTCAATAAACCACTACAGGAGAGCATACAATTGGCTACATGTGTAACTTTTCTATATTACCTATTTAAGGAGTCTGCCTAAAAGTTCCCTATCAATTGCCATATCTAACATCCCTGCTTGGGTGTTCTACTTTAAACATTCTGAACCTGTAACCTGTATTAACATCACTGAGTTATTCCAGATACTCAGATTATTATCTCAACCTTAGGACTAATTTATCCTCAAGGTAAACCTCCCAGAGCCTTCTGTACCCATTTTTATAGCTGACCTAGGTATCGCTATGGCAGAACCAACACTTGTGGTCAGGGCTGACCATTAAACCATTATGCTTTTGTAAAGTTCACATAAACCCTAGCATCTACTTCACAGCATATCTGAAATACTTTAGTATACTCCTGCCAGTTTACCAAACTCCCAATCCAGATAGCCTGGTAGAACTTATGACCAGTCTTTTGGTATATCAGGTTGGCCCAATATTCTTTTCCTTTGGCTCAATCTAGTGGCCTGGTTGGTGGTATACTCTATCTAGAGGTTTTTGCCCATCCAGCTACTTTGACCTTGGTATCCATTTCATAAGGCTAGCCTTTACAGTAGGGCTGTCAAAGATCTGGCTACCTTTCTACTCAGGTCTTTCCAAATGGACTTCTTGTTACCCAATTTCAATGGAATTACATGGCCACAAGGACTTATCTAGTGTTTGCACCATCTGATTTGTTGGTTTACATTCCTCTGTATAATGCCATACTTACACAGATGCCTTGTAACCTGCCAGTCATGCAGGTGTGACTGCTATTACAGGTATCCTAACCCAATTATTAGTAATAGTTGCTGTAATATAAATATTACATAGGTGATTATCCAAATTTTCACTGTTGATGGGATTTGAACATCCAATCTACCACTTGGGGGGTTGACAACCTGACCACTTCACTAGGTCGCCACACTCCTATTGACTTTGTAAATTGATCTGTTTATATTATACAAGTAACATATAACAGATTAGGCAAAACAAACACAAGCAGAATAGTAAAACAAATAGTATAAACAAAACATCTATAAAACAACAGATAAACAGAATATAACAAGAATATGTAACAGAATATTCTAAAGAAAATAAACCACAAAATGAACAAAAGTATGTTACAAAATTATAAAGAGAGTCTGCAATCTATTTTTATAAGAAGAGCATACTAAGTAATAAATAGTGTGCATAACAAAGTCTTTTTTAACAAGGCAGGCAAAACATATGCAGTACCAGATAGAGAAAACAGAATTGTAGCAATGTTAACAAAGAAAGACCCATATAAGATAGCTCTTTTACAATTGACAAAAGAAATACTGAAAAAGACTAAAGAAGAATAACCTAAAAAAAACTAGACATGACTATAAAAAGTCAAGATATGGAAAAGAAACAAACACAATACAATTACAACAAAGAACAACAAGAAAACGAGAAAAAATAAATCAAAAAAAGCATTGAACAGAAACAAGAAAAAAAAGAGAACCACAGAAAAAAATCTCAAAAATATAAAAAGACAATATGAGAAAACTAATATAGCAAAAAAGAAAATAAATAAAGATAAGTACAGAAGTAAATAACAAAGTTCTATTGAGACTCTCAATTCAGAAACAAGAAATTAAAAAACAAGAAAGAAAGATTAAACAAGAAGGTATAAAAATGAATAGCAAGCAATCAAGACAAAACATACTAGAAAAAGAAAAAGAAAGACAAAAAAGATGAAAACAAAAAACAAAAAAAGAAATCAAAATTGTAAAAATAGCATTAGAACAAAATATATAGGTGCCAAGCAGAAGAAATTGTGATCAAAGACCTGCTTAATCACTAATATACCAGCATATGATGTACCTGATAAAACAAAAGAAAAGTATATAAAATTTATTAGATAGTTTCTAAAGAAGAATACACATATAAAAGATATCAATGAAGTATTTAAGAGAGAAAATCTTTGAATAGAAGTAGTCTTTGACTGTAATTATAACAAATATGAAGCTATACAAAGAATTAGTAAAAAAAAAAGTGATTAGTACAAGATAATATCAAAAGATGAAGAAAAGAAAAAAGAAAAAAAAAACTAAAAGACTAAAAAAAATAACAAAATAAAGAAAAACATATATTAAGTTTTAAAAAAGAGAAGACTAAAGAATGCAATAACAAAGAAGAATCAAACAATGATGAATATGAGAAAGAGGAAAGATTCATTAGCAATATAACTTACGTAACAATATAAGACTTACTAGCTAATATAAACAAAAGAGAAGTAGAGTATATTTGCAAAAGAATCAAAAATGTGCAGATAATATGCATCAAAAGGTTTAAGTACAAAGCTTTAGCAATAATTCAACATAAAGCATTGAAGAAGATAATATTCTATGGTCATTGCCAGCAGACAATAAAAAGTTGGTAAGAGTAACAAGAGGAAGAGAAGATTATGAAACAAGAAAAGAACAAAGAAATCATACAGCCAAACTAACAGAACTACCTAGAAATGCTTCAAAAATCTTATTATTATAGTGCTTGAGAAGTAAAGAAGCAAATTTAGTATACATTTCACCAAATCAAAACAGAAACCAAAAGAGAACAGCATTGATTATATTTATAACAGAGAAAAACATAAAGACAGCTCAATCAAAACTAATTATATACAATAATTTTTAAATATATTGGGTTAATAAAAAGAAAAGAGAGCCAAAAAGAAGAGAAAGTTTCAAAGATAGAAGAGAAAGAAGCTAGAATAGATTAAGTCAAATCTCTGATGCAAAAAAAGATAAAAGTAGAGAAAAAAACCAATAGAACAGAATATATATAATCAAAAAGATGATTGAAAAAACCTAAAATCAAAAGCTCAAACAATAGAAGAAGAAAATAACAGTCCAAAACATAATACTAAAAACCAAAAAAAATATAGAAGTATAGATAATAATAAAGAAGAAAGCCTAAAGAAAAGAAAAAACAAATATAAGATGCAATAGCAAAAAAAGAACACATATCGAAGATAAGCTAGATCAAATCTTAGAAAGACTAGAAAAACTAGAAAAGTAGGTGACTTAATAGGGGAAGGAATAGTGAAACACTCCTAAAGATACCTTAGTTAAATTTATAAATATGGATGAAAAGATAGGAGAGTTCCTATAAGATATAGAAGATTTTTCAAAAACAGAAAAAAAAAACACATTCTCATCTGAAAGGAAAAAGTAGGAAAAGAAAAGAAAAAAAAGAAAAAAAACAGTAAGGATGGACAAAAACAATTAAAACAAAGATGAAAAGAAGAAAGAAAGGAGATTAAAATAGCATGTCATAATGTTAATAGACTCAAAATCAAAGGATGGAAACTTAATAATCTGCTAGGCTAGGCAGAAAAAGAAGTAATCACAATACTAGATATCACAAAAACAAATTTTACAGAAAGAGAAAAGAAATTCTTAATGCAAACAATAAATAGAAAATATACTAGATTTTGGTTAAGTGCAGCAAAAGACAAAAAAAAATGATCAGGTATAGACATTATGATTAATAAACAATAGGAAAAACATATAGATGCAGTTAAAAAAATAAATATATATATAATAAAGCTTATACTATACTTCAAGCAATTGAAGTTAATAGTTTTAGAAGTTTATATACTGTCAAGTGACATTGTAATAGGAAAAAGCATTTAACAAAAAATAGTAGAAATAGTTATCAAAAAGAAAATACAAATGCAAATAGTTATTTTGAGTGATTTCAACTATACAGTGAATAATGTATTAGACAAACAACATCCATAAGCAACAAATTTCAAAAGATTGCTGATCTTTAATTGGTTGAAAAATCAGAACTTTAGCAATAGTTACAAAGATATACATCCAACAAGTCAAGAATTTACATGGTCAAACAGAAAAGCAGCAACAAGAATTGATTACATATGGGTATTAGAAAAACTGGCTTCAGGTCTACAGAAGATAGAAATTGAAGATGCAGAGAGAATTACTAAAAGTAATCATAAAATAGTAAAAACAGAAATATGGATTAAACATATAACAACAAAAAATAGCAAAGCTGAAATTAAAAGAAAAAGACAATTGAGAACAGTATATCTATATGATCAAGCAAAAGAAGAAAACTAGAAAAAGTATATACAAGAACTGCAGAAATGGTTAGAAGCCAAGAAGGTGCTAAAGAACATCCAAAGAAAAGAAATAAATAATATAAATAACATACAGTATATGATATATTAGAAGAAGCAATTATCATAGCAGCTAATAAGCATCTGTCTAAGAAAAAGATATATAATATACTAACAAATAGAAAAAACAATCAAAGGAAGTAATACCAAGAAAAGAACATTGTAAAGTTGCAAAGATTAATTAAATATACAAAAACAAGAGAAGATCAGAAAGTAACAAAAGAAAGAAGAACTGAAATAAATAAAAAACTATAAATAATAAGAAGAAAAGAAGATGCAAAGCTGCCAAAATTACACAGATAATGGTCAAGTACCAGGATAGAAGACATGAAAGGTTGGCAAAAACTGTTATAAGAGAAAAAGAGAAAAGAATAGAAACAAGATCAAAAAAATCAATTAGAAGAAAACATAAACAAAAGATATAAAATAATTAAAACAGATCAAATGAAAATGATATCTAGTCTTTTAAACAAAGTTTATAAAAAGATAACACTTAACAGATTCATTAAACCAGAAGAAGAACTGATGAACTTAACACTAGAACCAGAGTTAGTTAAGATTGGTGTAGCAGAACATTACAAGAAACAATTTAGAATGTGAGATACAAAACTAGAAAAAATGTCAGAAAAGTGGAAAGAAGTTTACAAGCTACAAGAATGCATTAAAGAGGAATGGTATATGGAATTGAATTAAAAGAAAGCATCAAAAAAAAAGAATAAGAAGAAGTACTAAGAAAACTTAAAATAGAAACAACTCTAGTCATATCTGATATAAGCTATATACTAATCAAACAAGCAGAAAAGAAAACACAGAAAGTCTTTAGAGCCTTTACTGATCTTTGTTTAGAAATAGAAGAAATATCAACCAAGTAGAAAATTATATAAGTTTATCTAATACCAAAAGACATAGAGTAGGAATATAGCTTAAACAATATTCATCCAATAGCTTTGATTAAAATATTTGGAAAAGTATTAACAAAGGTGATAACAAAAAGGCTTGCAAAGGTGTTTATAGAAAGAAAAGTACTCAAGGAACCAATCTATGCAGGTTTACCAGGAAATTTAACAGAGTAGCCAGTGCATATTCTTAATATAATAATGTAAGAGACAAAAAAAAACAAGAAAGTATGAATACTCCTACAAGATATAAAAAGGCATTTGACTTAGTTTCATTCAAAAGTCTTGAAATGGCATTGCAAAGAGTCAAAATTTCTAGAAGAATAATAAAATATATTTTAAATCTTTTTCACAAAAGACAACTAAAAATAATTATATCCTATGACTTAACAGAAGAAGTAATAGCAAGAGATAGAATAGATCAAAAAGAAGTAAAATCATCATTAATATGGCATCTCTTCTATGATCTATTATTAGAAAGAATACAAGAAAATAAAAGTCTAAGATATACAGTTAAACAACAAATTAAAGAAGAAATGCAAAGCAATAATGTCACAAGATTTTGGCAAGCAGCAATTGCATACATAAATAATAAAACATGGATTGCAAGCAGCAAAGACCAGTTATTAAAGATCTTAGAAATAGCTAAGAAGTTTTTTAAGATAAATAATATAGAGATTAATGGGTCAAAATCAAGCTGCTAGTAATGAACATGAAGGTTAGAAGAAAAGAAAGAGAAGTAACTTTTGGTAAAAGCAGTATAAGAGAAGAACTAAGAAACAAAATTGTATGATTGTTAAGAATATAGTTGAACAACAGAATGTGAGAAGTATTAGTTAAAAAAAAGCTAAAGAGATAGTTAGTCAGATAATAAAAGACCTTAAATACAAAAAAATAACAACAAACCAGATCACTTATATAACAATATGGTAATAATCCCAAAACTAAGTTACATGTTTTAGCTAACCAAAATCCCAGAAAAGAGAATACATGAAATACATCAACTGATAATATATCTAGCAAAGCAAAAAAACAATTTGCAAAGAATATTAAAAAATTGCATAATAGAACATAAAGATCTCAGTAGATGTAGAATACTACAACAAGAGCTAATAATAAAGCAAGTGAGCAGCCTACTATTAAGATTAAACAGACAAAATAGCCTAGTTTAGCTAATGAAGCTAAGAATAATGCAAGGTTTTTAAAGAACAGATTTGACAAAAAATATTTGAAAATTAGAAGAACTATTAGCTAACAAAGTGTATTAAAAGAACAACTTAGCATGTCTGATAATAATAAAAGCAAGAGAGCTAAGAATAATCATAAGAACTAAAAATAACTTATAGTAAATATTTAGATATGATATCAAAATACAAGAACTGTTAGAAACATGTTTGTAGAAAAGAAATAAAATAGAAATAAATAAAGCAGGTTTAATCTACATAAACCAACTGCTTGATACAAAAGATGAGAAGCTAATTATATAACAACAATTTAAAAACTTTTGTGACATTCAAGTAAAGGCAAAAAAGCAGAATGGTTTAAAAAAATAGAGTCCAAAGTGCTCAAAGAGCCAACAAATAAGAAAATCAAAAGATACTTTAAAACAAACAGACATAATACTCAAGCAATAAAAACAGAATAAAAGGCTATGTCAAAAAATAAAAGGAAAAAAGAGTGGATAATATATAGTGCACAAGACAATAGACAATTAGAAAAGATAATAAAGAAGAAAAAAAAAAAGGTCTCTTGTTAAAACATTGGCAAATACAAGATAAGAAGAGTGAGATAGCAACAAAAATTAGCAAATATGATGGATGCACAGAAGAAGAAGGACAAAAAGAAGGTAGCTACCAGCAATAGATAAGAATAAATAACAAGATTAAGGTAATTTCTGACACATTGATGAAAAAAAGAGATAACAAGATCAAGATAGTAATGGACCAGTTGATAAAAAAAGTAAAAATAGAAAAGCTAAAAGATAGTAAACTGAGACTTAAAAGGCTATTAATAATAAAAGAGTTAGAAATAGAAATAATCAAGCAACAGTAACTAAATAAAAATGTTAACTATCAAGAAACAAAAACAAATATATTATATATACAGATAGTGCTGCAAATGTAAAGATCAAAGAAGAAATACAAGGCAGAAACATAGATATAGGATGAATCCAAACAAATGAAATGCAAGAATAACCAGAAAAAGAAACATTATTAGACTAGAATGATGGACAATATCAACAATACATCAGCAAAATTTATATAAAGATATATATCAATTACTAACTGAGTGAATATATATTAATTATAATCACCTCTGGTGGGTTTTATCAATTGTGATATTTATCAATATATATCTGGTTAATATTTCAATAATGTTTATTGATATTAAATATAATCGATATGTATTCAAAATTTTACCAATTATTAAACAATTGATATTGATAATTATCGATTTATAACTATATGAATAATTATAATAAATATGTAAAAACTTTGTTCATTTATAAGTCAAATTTTATGTATTACAAAATAAATTCTAAAGCAAAATATTATTTATTAAAAGCAATTTATTAATATACATTATATTAATATATATTATATTATTATAAACATCAATATTACTTATAGCTAAGCAACACAAAATGCAAAAAATATTTTTAAAGAAAAAAAGAAAAGAAAAGAAAAAGAAAAGAAAAAAAAGAAACCAAATCCACCACTATTTATAGAGTACAAACAAATCATCTAATTCATCTTATGATAGATGCATTGAACTTGATTGTGATGGTTAGGCTTCAGATCCATAATAAGAAGAGGTTAAACATGATTTTTTACCAGAGTTCTCAAGCTCTTCATTCATTATTACTTCAGCAGAATCATAGGAGGGGCCTCTTTTATTGAAATTGTTCTACAATAAAAAATCCAATGCAGAACTATTAATTTGAATTGGTATAAAATAATGTATAATAAATACTTACCAAATACTTCTTAATATGGCATTTTATATGCTTATCTGTATATATCAAATTTCACAATCAAGAATTCAACAATATATTATATAAGCCAATATGAACACACAATGTTCATTTGATAGGATAGGTACTGCAATCATAGTAAATACAGTTCTTGCAATAATGGCCACCAAGAGCACACTATTATCATTAAATTCAAAGAGGGAGCAAAAGCAATTGGCAACCTTCTTACTTTCCTTTCATTTTATAATTTCTTTTATAGATACATTATTCTTCAAATGATAAAGCTTTTCATATTCAAAAACCTTCCAAATGAAATGCCTAACATTTTGTAACAATGCTCTATAGTGATTTTTCATTTTTTGTAATAGCTAGTAGATGAAACAAAGCATATAAAAATAAATAAATAAACTGTAAAAAAACAACAAAAAAAAATGATTACAAGTTATAGTAAACATTATAAATTAAAAGCATATAAACTATTGTAAGCAATAATATTTATAAGAATTATTACATATGATACTAAACTATTCAGAATGAAAATGATTCATAAATTTATTCATGCCTAAATTGAATATATAGTTAGAATATACTTTGTTTAGGTAATTCTTCAAGGATTCCTTGAGTTTACTTTGAGAGGAATATATGTGATGTATTGTGGAAAGAGATGCTTTACCACATTTATATACACATCTTACAAATTTTAAAACATCAACGTAGGTTATGCTTTTGCAACTTAATAGCATAACAAATCACTTATATCTAAAACCCTAAAAGAAAGATCATTGTTGTGCTTTCTTCTCTGCCATTGTAGTTCGGTTTTAACTTTCTTTACATCATCTCAGAATTCTTTGATCAAGAAGTACAACTGGCAGTTTTGGGCAAAAATCTGTTCATCAATAAGGTGACAGCTATTGCGAGTATGTTCTTCAAAAAAAAATAGTTTTTTAAAAGAAAAAAAAAAACTTTCAAAAGAAAGAAAAAAAAAACTTTCAAAAAAAAGAAAAAAAATTTTCAAAAGAAAGAAAAAAAAAACTTTCAAAAATAAAAGGTACAAAAAGTATGATATTCAAAGTAAAAAAAAAAAAAAAGACTTATATATAGAATTATCATCTTGATATTGTGGCTGATTTTGATTAGTTGAATGTCTATCTGATGATCTATTATGTAATCTATTTTGTGACAATAAAGAATGATCATAGTTGTTAGGAGATGAATGTCTAAAATGAGAATGTTGATGGAAAAGCTGAGCTGATTGCAATGGTTGATAAGAGCATAAAGGTTGATAAGAATGTAAGGGTTGATGAAATCGTAAAGGTTGATTTGAGAAATTTTTGGATCAAGTTTTTATTTTTAAAAAGATACTATAAGTACTTAAAATACTTTTTAATGAATCTGAAAATTCATTATCAATATCATAAGAAAAATCATAATAGTACTGTTAGTAGGCAATTTATTGCCCAATTGAGGGCAAGTTTCAGTAATAGAAGCTGATATAATAAATGGTGAAACAATTGGTATAGTGGATGCTGAAACATTTCTTGGAGAACTTATTTCTGAAAAAAAATTCAAAAATAATTTATCTTAAAATGTTAGAAATCTATTATCATTGTATTTATATCTTTTCTTAAATAGATAAAAAGTTAGAATCTAATGATGCCAAAAGTAATATAAAGTATAACAAATAAAAAGATACTTATTTTATTTGTTTTTGTCATTATATTTTTCAATGAAGTGTGTTGAAATTTTTGCATAACTGAGATTTATCACATTATTACTTATGTCAATATAATATGAGTATTATTAAGGAAAATCCAGTAACTGGAGTTTCTAGTTTACTATTTACCAGACTTAATATTTAACAAATTAGATAGATTGAGTCCATTAACTAGTATACTTGAAACTCTGGTTACTGAATTTTTTTTAACAACGCTCATTAAAAATAGTTAATTTTATCATAATATAAATGCATATATTATTATATCAAGCATAATATAATACACATATTTGATTAATATAATACATATGCTGATATTTTAAATGAACAATTGTAATATATTTAAATAAAAATAAAATTTCAATATATTGAAATATATATCGATATATATTGATATAACTGTTTCCTATGCTATTTTTATTATTTGCATTTTTACAATTAATATATTCTTTATTATTTTTGTACTTTGGTTTTCTTTTTTTTTTATTTCTTTTTTCTTCTAAAATGCATTGGCAGTGCAAGCATTGTAATCGAGATTTTACAAAATTTTACATATTAACTCAACATATTTTGCAAAAACATTCATATCTTTAAGATTTTACAAATCAAATAGTCAAAATTGAAAAAGTGAATGATGCTATTTAGAATTTTTCAGAAAATAACTCTAATTATAATTATTCTACAGAGTATGAGGTATATACTTATAATTATAGAACAATAATTAATAATCATTACTAAATAATAATATTTCATTTAGAGCAAAAATATATTAATTTTACACTTTTCTGAATTAAGTTCAAATAAGCTTTGTTTTATAGAAACAGAACCCCTTTTAGCAGATAATGAGCCTTTTGTAACCGAAAGTGAAGAATCTCAAAATATGTCTGATAAAAGTGATTTTGAAAACTATAGAGATGCTTCATTTGACTATATATTTCATGAATTGCAATATTCAAATATTGAGTCTAATAAAAGTGATTTTGAAGACTTTGAAGGTGCTTCATTTGTTGATGCTTTTCATGATTTGCATTAACTACAAACTGTCAAATGCTCTAATAATGCTTATCAAGAGTTTATAGAGATAGTTAATAAGTATCATCTATCAAATTTAGCTGGTGATGCTTTTATAAATCTTTTCAATAAATTCTCCAATTTAGATATTTTACCACTTCCACCATCAACCAAAGCTGAGAAGGAATTTCTTAATAATTCTGCTGTTCCATATATAATGTTTAAAGAAATTCCTATTGAGATGTTTTAAAATATTAGATATACATTCTTCTATCAATCATTAATAAATATTATCAAGTCTTTATTAATGATCGATAGTATTAACTAGTCATTAGTTCTTTGATATGAAGATAAAAGAGAAGTAAGAGGAACTGGTATATATCAAATATTTAAAGAACAGTACAATAGTAATTGGTAGAAGCATGAAGAATCAGCATTACTTCTAGGGCAACATTTACTATCACTTATCATTTATTTAAATGCAATAACTCTAGACTATATAGAAAAATTTTTAGAGCATCCCATATTTTTATTACTTGGCAATATTTCAAACTATCAGAAAAACAAACAAGAATCCAAGACATTAATCAGATATCTTTCAATCTTGAAAACCAAGAATTCTAAAAAAAGAAATTCCAATTATTTTCAAAAATTACAAAGAGAAGTCTTTCAAAAATGTATGTCAATTCTTCTCAAGCCTATTATTAAAGAAACAGAGCTTCATTTTGCTATACATGGAAGTATAATTATTTCATACTATGAATATCAACTATTATTACTAACATGCTTGAAGCCAATAAGATTGCTAACATTTATTAACCAGCTTCTTCTTTAAAACCTTGTGCTAAATGCTTAGTATCATGAGATGACTTGAATAATACTAACTTAACAAATATAATTTTAAGAACTCTAAATTTTATAAGGCAAATAATAGATAGTGATAATGATCTCTATTATTCAATTTATTCTGAAATAAATACATTTTGGGATTTAAGGTATGCAAAATTAAATGTATTATTTTTAATTACTATAAATTATTGAAATAGCGAACATAGATGTTATTTTGAATTATGATCTGAATTAAGACTAATTCAGGTCAAAATTTGAAATATTATCCATGACCACTATTTCAATAATTTATGTTAATAAAAATGTATTTTATAGCTAATAAAAATTATATTAACTTCAATATATATGAAGCTATTGTACCTGATTGAATGCACACTTTTGACTTTGGCTTCTTTAAATATATATTAGATTATACTAAAGAGCTTTTATATGAACAATGTGGAGATCACATCTTACAAACTTTTAAATGATGATTGATATCAATACCTAAATATCATGATCTTAAAATAATGAAAAGCATAGATCTAATATGCATAACAGTTGAAAAATTGCAAAATATAATAAAAACTATAATTTTTGTTCTTGATAATCTATATGAAGATTATAAAAGGTCAGGAATTAGTAATAAATAGTTAAAACAATTAACTAATCTTAACTATCTAATCTCCCATCTTGATACAAATAAACTACATTTCTATATCAATGGATCAATCAAAAATCTTCAAACTTCAGATGTAAAATCTGGTATAGGATGGATTTGTAAATACAACATATCAATAAAATTTAATGCACCTATATAATCCTATCCTGACTCAACTTATACTGAACTTGAAGCAGTTTTTTATCTCCTACTTGCAGCTTCATCTAACATCTCTTTAAATATCTATATCGATAACACAACTGTTATTAAAAATCTTGAAAAACCTATCACTTCCAAACCTATACAAACTAAAAACTGGGATATCATCCATTATATTAACTACTTTAAACATTTTAAAAACATTACTATTACTTTTTATAAAGTCAAATCACATTCTACAGACTCATTTCACAACCAAGCAGATTTACTTGCTAAACAAGAAACCTTAAAATCTATTATTAAGCTTAATATCTTGAAATTTAATACTCCAAATCACTTTCTATGGAACAATTTTCTAATTCTCTTTAAAGTGCGTACTTTTATTAAAAACATTATAACTATTCAAGAAACTGCAAAATGGTCAAATTTAAAATTTCTCCAAAATATTACTAACATTAAATGGTCTCTTTTATTTAAAATTATTTCCTCCCTTGAAGATAACTTACAAAAATACTCCTTTCGCATTAAAATTCTTACTAATAACTTACCAACTATGCAAAACCTTAATATTTGTTATCTCTATTTTTATACCACACCTTATTGCTCCTGCTGTACAAACATTGAAGATACTCTTCATTTGTTTTCATGTCCTAGTAATACCATAAATATTCTATAATCACTTGAAAACACTATACATAACACTCTTTAATCACTCCAAATTACTAACACAACTTCAACAACTCTATTAAATATTCTTTTAAATTTTACACTTTATTTCTCAAATCCTCAATACAAATATATTTTATATATTATTACTGGAACTTATTTTACTACAATATATAAGAACATCAAAACACTTATCAATAAACAAACAGATACTTTTTTATCCCATCTCTCAAATAAACTACTTAATTAGTATTACCAAGATCTTTGGTCTATCTGTAATATATATCAACACCAATGGGAAAACTCTTACAACATCACATCAAAATCCAAACACACCAAAATCAGTTTATCAACTCTACCCAATTCTTCAAACAATACTAAAACTCTCTCTCAACCTATAAATACTAAACTTCTAATCACAAAATGGCTTCTTCAGGGATACTCTCTAACAACTTGCATAATTTAATGTTCAGACAATCACTTGTAGATTTCCTTCAACCTATCCTAGCTAGAATCCTATTTGAAATAGTTAGCTATGATATAACATAGGAAATAGGGGGTATAATGTCATATTGGTTGCCTAATTGTAGCACAAATGTAGGTTAGAAATCTTTAAATTTAGAACTTATAATTCTATATGTAATAAAGTTTCTATTTAAGCATTATTTAATAAAAAAAAAAAAAAAAAAGTAATAAATAGTTATAGCAAGCTTATTACAAATTTTTTTGAATGTATATTGCTATCTGTAAAGAATTAGTTATTTATAATTCATGTAACCAACTTCAAGTATGAATAAATCATTATTCTTCTTACTTAATTTGATTACTAACAATTAAATTCATAGACTTTCATTATGAACTAGGCCAAAGAGTTTGTTGAATTTTTTTTAAAATACAATCCAAGTAGTCTTTAACTTCCAAAACTTTACATTTGATGTTATCATGTTTTTTATGAATATGGGTCAATAAATAGTATGACCACAGAAACTTATGAAACTCTTTATAAAATTATATAAAAATACCTTATCATATATTAAATAAGAGAGATTATATGAAACAAATAATAAGGATAGTAAGTAATAAATATTGTTAAACATCACTATTTATCACAACTACTAGTTAAAAAAATCATATTTCAACTAAATAATATCTTGTAATATTTAGTATAAGTAATAACTTAATTACTAAATAATATATATTATCTAGTAATTAAGTTATTACTTGTACTAAATATCACAAAATATTATTTAGTTAAAATATAATTTTTTTTAACCAGTAAATAATCGTTATTATTAGGTTCAAGAGCAAAAATTAATTGAAAAAAAAGCTCAAAGAAATATCGCTGAGTGAAAGGATTTGAAAAATCTTTGTAAACACTAGGTTTAGAAAGTCTGGATAAGTTTTTTGAAGAAAACAAAAATAATCTAAACCTACTACAAATTGATGGTTTTCAAAACTTATTAAATGACCTTAATGAATTGTTAGAAGAGGAATCAATCATATCTTTTAGTGAAAATCATCATATAGAAATGTTTTCTTTAGCAGTTTTGAAAAATACTAATATAATTCATGTAATTTTAAGTTTTCATAGAAAGCCAATATTTTCAAATATTATAATTAGCAGTTATAATGAAGATAGCATAATTAATTGGTATAGTTTAGTAAGTATCTATTATCTTTTTTTAAGTTTTATTAATATTTATTAAAAATTATAATAAATTTTGTTTATAATGATTATAAGCATAAAAACTTTCAAAGTTAGAATATACCTTTTATTTTTACTAACTTCGAGAGTAATATATAACTAATATTTATTGTATTTTAAGATATTGATAAACTCAGGTTTTATAAAGAGATAAATAAAGAACCACTTAAACTCATTTTAGTTTACTGATATGAGAAAGATGATGAATTATAAGAAAGTCTATAATTAAAACTGCTTAAACACTATAGTTGCATACCTTTAGAAAGTATAGATAATACTGTTCATATAGTTCCAAGATTTAATAAAACAAATAAATATTTAGTAAACTGTTTTATGTTTTAATATTAAAGTAATTAATATGTTGCTCTAATTAAAGTAAATATTATTTATATATTTCTATTATATATCATAATTCAAAGTGTATATATATATGTTGAAGTTTATCAATTATTAAAGATTGCAATAAAAAATAGTGTAGATTTTTATCGATCGATAAATAAATATATTGATAATTTTTAAAATAGAAAAATATGATCAACGATCTCTCTCTCCTGACCACTACGTTTAGGAAAGAGGGTAATTTTGAAAAGACAAAATAAACTCTACTCAGGGCCTTACTAACTTTAAAAACAGTAGCAGAACAGGGGCTCTCCCCCTTGTTCCTAGAAAGCATAAGACTTTTATCTTTGAAGTCTACAGAAACAAGAAAACTAAACTGACAACAACCTTT
>CAJVQA010001871.1:0-23849 GCA_910591915.1 Cetraspora pellucida
TACAAAAAACTTTGGTTTTCTTCTATAGCTATCTTATTAACACTTGCAGTGCTTTTTGCTTCTAAGCTTATTTGTTGTTTTCTTTGTTGCTGTTACTTTTTCTTAATGTTGTCGAGAGTGTTATCTATTGCTGTTAGTGCAGAAAGTTGATTTCTTTTTCCACCAGTTTTGTGTTCAAGTGATTGTTGGAGAGAGTATCCTTGATATTTTGAATATTGATATCTATTTTATTGTTAATTAGCTATTTATATAATAGTTTAATTTTTTAATTATTTCTTTTAAGGCTATTAATGTTATATGCTGCTATATTTAAGTTGATTCCTTTAATATTTTTATTTCTTTCTTTAGTCTTTTCTTTTGTTTCTTTTAGATGTAGTATATTCTCTTGATTTGTAGTTTATTTTTTATTTTTTTCAATTGAAAAAACTTTTGTTTCTACACCTTTGTTCTTTGGTTCAGTTGTAACAAAAATTAGAAACATTGTGGCCATCCTCTTTTGGTAAAAGTTTTGAATTGCATTTTTTGTGTTTTAAGTTTTTCAAGTCTGATTAATATGTATTATAGAAGGTTTTGTACTTGTAATTAATTTTCTGTATTTGCATTTTTTCTGTTTTTTTTTTGTTTTTATATTTCTTGTTTTCTTAAGAATTTAAATTTCATACCTATCTGAGTCTGTATCTTAATCAGATTCATCTATATTTTCTTTTCTTCTGTTTTTTGAACTTTTTTTTTTTTTTGTTTCTCTTTTTCCTTTTATTACCTAGTAGACTCAAAAGTTGTTGTATCTGATTGGTTTAGTTTGGGCTGAAATTATTTTCTCTTTAGTTACAAAGATAATTATTGCTGTTCTTCTTTAATTTTCATTTCTGTTTGATAGAATATAAACAGACTTTGCATTCTTACTTTTTAGATATTACAAAAGAAGTACTTCTAATGTACTTTTAAGAAGTTCTGTTAACTTTGCTATAAATTGGTTTTGGTAATTTCTTTCTTTGTAGTTTTTATTACCTTTTATTACTTTTACTAGTTTATTATCATCTATTAGTAATAACTAAAGAATGTTTTTATCTTCATATCTATCTGTTTTGATTACTGCCAATGCTTTGTACTTCAATTTTTTAATTTTAACTATGTGGGTCTTTCTAATTTTCTTGCAAATGAAATCTAATTCTGTTCTATTTATGTTCGCTGGTAGGTCCCAAATAGTTAAAAAGTTTGTATAAGTTTCTTTTAGTTCTTTTTCTATAAGAAGATTTTCATTATCTTCTTTCCCTTTATAAATTTTATATTCAGGTTGCTTTCCTTTAAAGTTTGACTGCTTAACTTAGTATTTTTCTTTATTTTTGTTTCTTGTTTTTTCTGAAATAAGCTTGAGTTATTCTTTTTCTTTTCTATTAATTCTTTTGATTGCTTCATCTCTATTGTATTTACAATCAAAATCAATTTTAATTCAATTATTTCCTTTTTGAAAGCTTCTTTGATTGTTCTTATATGTTTATTCTCTTCTAGATTCATTAAATATTTTTGATTCTTTTTTCTTTTATTTCACCAAGTAGTATATAGATGGGAAAATTGCCCTTAAAGGACTTATTTCCTGTATATGTTCTGTATTTAAGAGACCAATTACTGTGTTCTATTAAGGTTGAAGAGGAGGAGAAGAAGAAAAAGGAAATAGACATCAATATAAGGTCTTCTAACTTCATTTGTTTAGTTTCTGTTGATTCTACTGATATATTTTTATTGACCTTTTCTTTTTCTACTTTCATTCTTATTTCTATAAAATAGTTTATTCCTGCTTCTTGGTGTTGCTGTTCTATATTAAATTTTTTAATTTAATTTGTTATAACTTCAATATCTGTACTCAATTTTATTTTATTATTAATTGTTTGCCATTTTTTCTTTGTAAATGTGTTATTGTTAAGATTTTCTTTTTTATTATGATTTTTTCTACTCTTTCTATTTTTTCATCTTTTTTTGTATTTTTTTTTATTTATACCTACTATATATTCAACTGATGTTAGATTAAGATTTGTCATTCTTATTTTGTTGGCTTAATTTTTAATAAACTTTTTTGATAGAGTTATCATTACTTTTATTTCAACTTTAAGAGCTTCAATTATTTGACTATATAATGTTAAGTCTTTTGTTGTATTATTTTTTGGATCATTAATTGTTAGTTCTTTAGCTATAATTTTGATGTCACTTGAGTTTTTGTACATGGTTATTCTTAGTACTTGATTTAACTTACAACTATTTAAATATCTATGAACTATATTACCTATTCTTTGTATATGTTAAATTAAAAATTAGTTATAGGGTGTTTTTATTTTGAGTCAAATATCTGTTTTTAGACTATTCTATTGATGTTTACTATTTTAGAATCTCCTATAGTTTTTTTGTTGATTTTGCTAATATGCTTATATTTTCTAAAAAGAACATATTTTTTTGTGTACTTTGTTTACCAATAATTGTTGTTATGTATCATGTGTTTATTTACTATTATTCAAGGTTTAAGTCAATCTCCAAATTTTTCAAAAAATTTCATCTTAATTTTACAAGAATCCAAAAATATTTATTTTGCTTTGGTTCTTTTAAATTGTTGTTTTAACTAAGTTTATTTTTTTTTCTTTTTTGAAATTATTTCTTAGTTGGATGTGGGTTTCATAACTTAATTGTTAAGCTCTTATACCTCTATAGTCAAAGTTAATAGTTCAAGTCTGGTTGAAGGCAAAATCAAAAAGATTTTAGTCTCTGTAATCTATAAGAAGTCTGTAATTGAACACAAAGCCCTGTGGTTAAGTTCAAGTGCAGTACATGATAAAAAAAGAAATTCCTAGAAGAAGACCGACTTTGCAGAATACAGTCATTGTAGGTAATAGTAGCATCACAGAAGGTTCTGTTATATAAAGTATTGTGCATATAAGTCCTCTGAAGATGGGGCAGTACTAACATCTTCATATCCAACTTGAGAAATAATTGATTAGGAGGATGATATCAAAGTAACATGCACTAGAATAGTAAGAGAAGTAGTACATGCATGGAAGGTTTGTGATAAAGGATTAATTTTATCAAGATTGAAAGCACTTCTGGTGCTGTGGAATGACTAAAAATAGAAGGTAGCTGTATATATAGAAAAGTTGTAGCCTGTTTTGTATGTTTAAAGGTACCAAACTGGAGCTCTGGTCACACCTATATGGAAACCTATAGTAAAACAAATGAAACATACCAACATAAATGCTGTACCAATTAAAGTTGAAATATTTAAATTGGAAGTGATCTTTGCGAACAAGTATAAAGCATTTGTAGAAGTACAGATTTATACAGATATCTGTGTAGGTCAGTACATACAGAAAGATGCAAACCAGCTTTGAGCAGTACAAACATAAGATAAGTTTTCATATGTTTAAGTAGAAAGGAAACGTTAGCCAATGGCTAGAAGAAAATAGAAGTACTATTTTCAAAACATAGTTCTACTATATCATAAAAAGGAGTACTTAAGAGGCAGATTAAATGCACAATTCATTTAAACAATGCTAAAACCAAAAAGGGTTGCAAACCAGCAGCGATAGCAGAAATCTGACTTGAGATATATGCTACCAGTATCTGAATTAGAAAAATAGCAGTAACAGCAGAAATCTGGCTTAAGATATGTGCTAGAGAGACATCCTTCAGGCAAACCAAAGATGGAAGCTCAAAAGAAGCAAATGACTCAGTAGACCAATTTGGAAGTTGTGAAAAATAGATTATAAAATATAGAGGAATATGCAGGTTATCTAATATAATTGGTAGTGAAACAAAAATCTAGGTTAGATGTAAGTGGGATACAATACAAAGCTCTGGTAGGTTTAGGTCACAGATAAAGACATCTAAGTTCTATGTCTAAATAGATATATAGTAATAGATGATGTATGATAAAAATTGTACTAGCTATAACCAATATACTAATAAAGACTTGAGGGCATGACCTTATCTTAAAAAAAAAAAAAATTTATTTATTAGTTATTTAAAAGGTTATTCTTATTCTAGTTTTCTTTTTTTCTTATGATTTTTGATTTTGCTTTTTTATAAAAATGTAAATTAGCAGAAAGAGTTCACAAATAAAGTTGTTTAAATTTAACATAATTTATATAATATTTTAATTAATATTATTAAATTTTACAATCTTTAAATTAACTTTTACAAAGTATAAGACCACTCTAATAATATTCTTAATAACTTAGCTAATTTATTGGCTAAACAATATAATTTATTTTTTACTATATTAGTATTTATAACCTATACTATATAATTTTTTAGAATTAATATTTTATTAAAACTTAAATAAAAGTTGTTAATATAGTTTTTTCAAAAATGCAACTTACAATAGAACTTTTTGATTTTTTAAATTAATTAAAAATTAATCTGGCTAAATGATTTAAAAGTAATATATAAGTTTATAAACTTTAAACTCAACTCTTTTAAATTATTTAAAATTAAAATTTTATTAAATAAACTTTTTCTTTATTTTTATTTTTGTAAAATATATTTATATATATATTTTACAATACTAACTGCTTTTACTATAATTTATCTAGCTCTTTTAGTCACTAACATATATGATTAAATTTATTACTAATCTTCAACCTTATTTAAACTAATATATTTGAATATATTAACTCAGTAGATCTAAATTTATTTAAAAACCAACAAGAAGAGTTTATTTACAAAATTAATACTTATTATGCTTTCTACTACATACCTCTTTAACTAAATTTTTATTATCTTAATATCACACTAAAAAGACTTATTTTCAAATCTTTAATTGAGATTGTATAAAATTTTAATATTTTATACAAACTAGCTTCACAAACTATTATTGTCATTTTGCTTAAAGTTAATGAACTCTCTTATAAATAAATATAGAAACTATACTGTATAAACTTTGCTAACTAAAAACAATAACAAAGACATAAACCACCTTATTTTAGACCTTTAACCTAACCAAATCAAAACAACAGATAGTACTAACCTGATAAAATCAACTTATTACTAGGCTAATTTTTTTAAACAAATAAGAATTAGATCTCATTTTTGACTATGAAGTTCTACAACTCTAATGAAACCTTCTATATGTTTTTTTTCACTTTACTATGGTCGGTTTTCGTTTTTTTTTAAAAGTACTCTAAACTATATAAATAATGTAAGATTAAGTTGAATTTATTAGCTAATCAGACGAACTTCTGTATATGACATTTACAGTGTATTTTAAGTGATCAACCAACCGATCAAATTACAAAACAAAAAATCACGATTTTACTGAGTTTTTGTAGTCAACCAATCAAATCGCAAAATCGAAAGTTTACATTTATTTTATCTTAAATAATTTTTTTAAAAAAAATAAAAAATAAACCATGAAAAAAAAGTGATTTCTTATTAATTGTCGGGAATAATATTGAAATAGTCGATGAAATTTTTTTGCCTTGACAGGATGCCCTTAGGCACTTTTATGACGATGAAATTTGAACTTATTTAATATGAAATTTTAAAACTTTGAGGTGTTTATTTTTTTTGAGTTAGGACTTAGGTTAAAGTATGCAAGGTTTATATTTTTAAATCAAGTCCCTAAATTTTGGCATTATCCTGATATGAATCTTTTATTTTAAAGGTTTAATAGATCAGAATTAATATGTTCACTAACAGAATTATGTGATTGTAATGTCATAACTGCTACTTTTTGTGCTATGTCAATCACTTTATCAATATTAGAATCTGAATGCAGCATTAACCCAGAAATCAGCGCACCAACAAAACTAAATAATAGCAACAAAATTCAAATAAAAAATGCTTAATAATAAAAAATTACTGCTAACAATAAAGATATTACAAACCTGTCTCCTGCACCGGAAGAATTAATGTGCTTTTGCGGATCAAGTAAAATTGGTTCAAAGTATCTAAACCTAATATACAATATCAAATTAGTCAGCAAATTATAAATATTGTTATTACCAAAAAAAAAGTTTACCTGGTTCCGCCTTTTTTTTGTCTTTTAGGAATAACAAATTCAATTTTATTATCTTGTTTTGTTTCAAAATTACTTTTTAATTCATCCAAGGCTTGTGCCATTAATATGCCATTTTCTCCAAGTTTGACTATAATATTTGGTAAATATGGTAAGAAATTCACGACTTGGACCAAAATACCATCGTTTTGAAGAAATAGTAACTTTGGATGTTTTGTAATGATACGCTCCACATCTGAAATAATAAAATCATTAAAATAAAAATCTATAATTTTTGCAGTATAGTTAGATCTACAATATAGGCGGACGACTTTGTTAACTAGCAATCCTTAATTTTTATATATTTATTTAATAACCATAAAATTTATAGCCTATATTGCAGTCAAATCTAAAATTGTTATATAAAATATACCTGTTCTAAATTTTTGCCCAATATTTAGCTCATCTAATTTTTGAAACCACAAATGATTATCAAAATTAAAATATCCATATTTTTCAGCTTCATAATACATTGCTTTAAGTTCATAAATATTTGGCGTTATATATGTTAATGCATGTGTAGTTAACAATTTTGAAAATAATAATTGATCTTTTAAAATTTTAAATGATTTTGGAACTGATGTTGGTTCAAAGAAAGCTAAGCATTTGTTTTTTGATAATCAAAAGCTAGGTTAGCTTAAGGCAATAAACTAATAAATATAATAATATATATATTTAATATTACTTGATATCTTGTTTTTATCACAAATATCCAATATTGTTTTCATGCATTCTACAGAAATATTTCCATCAAAACAAACCAATTTTGGCTTGTTTGATTCTATAAACTTGGTGACCTATTAAAAATAAACTGAAATTAATTTCTTGAAAAATAAATTGAAATTGATACCTTGAATATATATGAGATTATACATTTTCTGAAGATATACTATCAAATATATTCATGTCAGCAACAGCACAAACAAGCTGACCATAAGGATCATTTATCGCATTGTATATTGCAGTTTTTTGATTTTCTACAACTTCTATACCTTTAGTATCCTATATAAAGAAATTTATAACTTAATAACATCTAACCGGATCAAACCTCAAAAAAAACCAATGACTGTACCATTCCAATTTTTTTCATGTTCTCAATTAACCAACACCCTGCTAAATCATTGCCAACAGCAGATATTAATAAAGGGTTTGCACTCAGCTTGTGCGCTGTTTCTGCAATATTTCTTCCAACTCCTCCAGCGGATTGCTTTACAAAACCTGGAGATGATGTGTGATAAAATGAATGATTTTTGGATTCAATCGGATTAAGTGTCGAAGTTATATCCATTGAAGAACCACCAATTATTAACAACTATAGATATTAAAGAAATTATTAATTCAATACAGATACAATATTACAAATAATGCAATATACTACTTTACTGATGATGAATCTGCTTTTTCGATTAGTTCCTATAGATTAGTATAAATTGTATTGACTTTTTATATCAATTTTGTGTCATAAATAAAATCTGTATTCCTTTTACATAAGACAAATTTAGCATAAACTCACTTCTGAATATGCTTTTTCAACTAGTTCCTATAAATCAGTATAAATTGTGTAGACTAGAGGTTGGAACCGGTTTTAATAATTCTAGTTTATCACATGAATTTTATGATAGTTTAGAATTTATTAAAATTTAATTGGATAAAATTTCTAAAATATCACAAAATTCACGTGATAAACCCGAATTATTAAAACCAGCTTCAACCACTAGTTATATCAATTTTGTGTTATAAAATGAAACGAATTTTTATTTCTTCTACATAAAACAATTTAACATAAACCCACTTCTTTCATATTTTTACTGCTGTAACCAAGTTCTGCAAGACATTTTGCAATCTGACTCCCAACCATAGCATTGTTTTTGATTAATGCGATATCTAACATAAAGGTATTGAAAAGAATGAGATGAATTTAAATAATGAATATTCATAAGAATTATTCTTACTTGATTTTAAAGATCTACCACGAGTGATATCGTTCACTCTTTTAAGTAAATACGGTGTTATATCTTTGCCTCTAATCCCTTTATTCCTAATAGAAGGAAATTTATATAAGATTAAAAGCCTCTCTGAAGTATTCAACAAGTATAGCACAAAAACAATATATTTACGCAATTCCTTTTAAAGAGCTCTCTATTGCGTTATGTACTTCTTTTGCCTCAGCAGCTTCGTTCTCCGGAATTGGAACAGCAATCAGAATACCACTGTTAAGTTCAAGATTGGTATTTGCATCTATATGAAGTGATAATTAAAGTATTTGATTTGGTAGCAATGTAATATGTAAATATCTTACTGATTAGAGCTGCACATTCACGTATAGTTGGCAAATTTGACGGGCTCTGTATCATATATCAAAGAATTATCATCAAACAAACTTCTACTTTAAATTTCGTAAAAATAATAATAAATATTACTTTAAATCCACTTTTTGGAGTAAAAAAAGCCGGAAAGTCGGCAGAATCACCAAATGTTGCAACAGTAACTCCTTGAGTTTCCTGACTAGGCAATGGTTTTATATTGATTAATAGTCCATATATGAAAATCTAGATCAGTTTCAATAATTATGACAATTAAGCATACAAACCAAGTATTCTAAAGTTTTCTCGATATCTAAAATTGATTTTACCCCTGCGCATACGACAGTTACGGGGGTTCTTCCTAATTCTGTTAGATCAGCACTCACATCCATCGCTATGATAGAAACCTACGTCAATTATGAGATCTCTGAATCAATGAAATTTTTTTTTTTTTTTTGAAACTTACTATTTTCACCATCGCGGTGAACACCGCCAATTCCACCAGTAACAAATATTTTAATACCTGCCCTGTGAGCAATGGCCATAGTGCCCGCAACAGTGGTTGCACCGGTTAAGCCCTGCAAAATCAATGTGTTACACGAAAAATTGTACCAATCAGGAAATAGAGATTGTTTAATATACGTACGTACTTGTG
The DNA here is from genome assembly GCA_910591915.1 of Cetraspora pellucida. Lineage (NCBI taxonomy): Eukaryota > Fungi > Glomeromycota > Glomeromycetes > Diversisporales > Gigasporaceae > Cetraspora > Cetraspora pellucida. Next base: position 8,996 of record CAJVQA010001871.1, read on the forward strand.
AAATAGTTAACGCAAGATCTCTTCGAGAAACTTTTACTGCTTGCTGCCCCATCTTTGCGAGTTTTTCCAATCCGCTTGATGTAAGTCCTATGTCAAATACCAAGTCGAAATCAAATTAGTATTCTTAATATCGATATATGTTTACATACCAATTTGGTCAAATTCAAATATTACACAAAGTGTGCTATTTAAATCTTATTAGATCATAAGTTATCATAGTTTAATTAAATTTAGACCAGTCTAAATTTATTTAAATCTGATTATCCTTTGGTATAAAACTTGTATGATATATATTCTGTAATTCATAATGTATGATTTCAAAAGAACTTACCTACATTAATTTTTCCATCCAAGATAGCAATTGTAGCTGGTATGCTACCATTTTCACGTACAATGTTTTCAACAGTAAGAGCTGTTTCAAAATTTTGTGGATATGGCATACCTAAACATAATGTAATATTAATTATTACTGGATCCTTTTGGGGGAAAGACGAATTATAAGCAATAATGTCTTGCTTACCATGACAAATAATAGTGGATTCCAAAGCTACAACGGGTTTTTTAGCATTTAAAGCCTCGGAAACTTCTGGACTATAAATCCAATCTCCGTATCGTCCTTGAGAATTTGATAAACTAAATTTTCTTACGGTTTTGAATTGTGAATTTCGCCATGAGGTTAGCTTATTTGATCAAAGCAAGGAATTTAGTTCATTTGTATGTTAATCTTGTTACTTTTCAAAAATACTACACTGATAGATAATCTTACACGCTGACAAAGATAAAAATTATATTTCAGTGTACGAAAATGTAATGACATTAGAAAAAGGAAAATGGTGGAAACGAGCACTTATATCCTGATTTTATTACTATGTATGAAAAATTGGTCACCCCTGTAATTTTGACCAATCGAATTTTAAGATCAGGTGTAACGTAAAAAATCTAAACGAAGAGGTCTAAATTAGTGTAGGATTACGATCCGGTAAATGCATGTGGCAAATTAGAAATTTTTTTTTATTATATAGTCAAAAAAGATATTTATTTATAAAAAAAACTTGGATTCGGATAAAATTATATAAATTTTTGGACTAAATTTTAATCTCTAATCCATATTATATTGATTTGAAATACATCATATTTAGCATCTCAATTGATCTGGTGAGTAAAATATTTTTTATAAGCGCGTTTCACAAATTTTTTTTAACCAATTAATGTGAATGCATAACACCTGAGGTGTTTCACATCAAATGATTTACTATCATAGTGCAGCACAATATGATTGGTGCATATGTAAGATTTTTGATATTATTTTTTTTATATAAACTTTAAAATAACTCTACTACCATGACTTATGAGTTATGCATAAAATTAACGTGGCTTTAATACCAAATCTTCGATTTTCAAAGTGAAAATTGGTAAATTTTATAAGTAAATTGAAAATTTGGCAACATAGTTTTAAAGCCATGTTAATTTTATGCATAACTCATAAGTCACGGCAGTAGATTTGCTCAAGTAAAAAAGAGGTATAACGCTTTAAAGTTTATAATATATTTCTGCAAAAAAAACAAGATCGACAAAAATCTTACATAGTGCGCCAATCATATTGTGTATATTGCGATAATAAATCATTTGATGTGAAACACCCCAATTGTCTACGGCAAATTTTGTAAGTTACATTGTGGAACTTACATAATAACTTACTAAGATACATATATTGTAACTTAAAAATTTGAAACTTACGTGCAGAACCGTAATCACGTGTCTGAAATTTTGAAGTTATATGATCCAAAATTTACATAAAAATTACGCAAAATTGCATCCCCAAATATCTTTTATCATGCCCCAATCCAGGTTAGTTATATCGAAATTAGGGGTCTGCAAATTGCCTATTTTTGAGGCCCGGCCCGGCCCGCATTTAGGGTTAAAATTTTTTTTCTGGCCCGGCCCGGTCGCATTTAGGGTTAAAATTTTTTTGCTGCCCGGCTCGGCCCGCATATATCAAATTTTTTCTTAAGCCCGGCCCGACCCGGCCTGCAAAATTTATTATAAAATTTTACAAATTTTTTGGCCCAGCCCGGTCTGCAAAATTTATTATAAAATTTTACAATTTTTTTGGCCCGACCCGGCCCGCAAAAATTTGCGGGCCGGGCCGGGCTGCGGGACCCAATGCAGGCCTCTAATCGAAATTACTCTACCGTGTAACATTATCTCGTTCATCTCTCTGAGTCATTCTACAGGAAGTTCATTTAGCCGGCATCAATAGGATTAGGACTAGCATTTGACTAGCGCACATGCTGATTGACTATACCAATAAAAATATTTTGTGAATTTTTTTCACGGAATTGTCGGTGAAATATAGAACCCATTAAATATAGATTTTAAAAAATAAAATCAAATAAGATCAAATAAATAGAATCAAATAAAATCAAATAAATAGAATCAAATAAATAAGATTAAAACAGGTAATGTTTAAGAAAAATTATTTCTATATACGACCAGTATGTACATTAGGGATGTTATGCTTATTCGAACCTTGTTCGAAATTGTTTTTAGTCACGTGAATTGAATTATGTGCTCGAATCGTGTTCATACCAATCTTACAAACAAACGCTTTGGTGATCAGTGATTTTAATATATAATATACAGTATTCCCTCGGATTTTTCTAGCATCTAGAATAGCACAAACAATATCTCAGTAAAAATTGTATTCTATAGACATGTGTAGAATTAAAATAAACCAATTTTGGTTGGATTTGGATATGTGGTTGTCGTAATATCGCTACGTATGCTATTTTAGCTGCTAGAAAAATCCGAGGACTCTGATTCAGGCAAACATAATTAATACGTAGTCATATGTATAACCAGTTTTAAAGCGGAGTATGAAATTCAGTTTATGTATGTGTTTCGGAGTAGTGTTCGAGCAGGCGAGCAGGTTTCGAAGCACAAACTAACTGGTTTAGGAGGATAACATCCCTATGCACATACGTAGTTTGTTTACCGTTACTACTGTACCAAATGTTTTCCAAAATTTCCAATAAGAGTCTTCAATAGAAATAATATTAATTGCCGTCAATACTTAGAAAACAGGCAGATTGACATAAATCAATACCTTGGCTTTAATGGCTCATATCTCGGTGCATTTTAAAGATATTATAATAATCCGATAACCAAAAAAAGCAATCTTCTAGTTATTGAATCATTAAAAAATAGCTTTAAAATTGATATAAGCCCATACATGTAATCCTCATGACTTGATTACCGATTGTATAAGCCCCCAGAGACATAAGCATCCTGCGATATGTCTCTAAGGAATATACAGATCGCAGTACGTCTTGAAACCCTCTAATAAAATGCAATATATAAAGAATTAGATCCGCAGGAGATCTTTTAATTTCTGTAACAGACAATTTGCAGCCACTTTCATTATCGATCTATCTTATTGTATATCAACAATTAATCCGTTTCAGATCCATTTGTTGAAAAAATTTATTACGTACAATAACCGAAAAATAGTATTAAAAAAAGTATAATATATGAATATATATTCGTACAGGTTAATTGTAGTAACTTAATTACGGCATATAAAAAACTCTGGAAAATCGATTTTAATGAGAAAGTGTGATTGGTTGTAATTAATTATTTAATTACGCCTGCACCACTATTTGTAGAAAAAACAAGCTTGCGTATGTACATACACTGTGTTACTTTATTTCAATACCTTACCTTTATTGTTATATGACATGACTGCGCCATAAACAAGTAAAGTTCATGTAACTAAGATGCCATTATACCAAACAGAAACAAGTCCAAAAAAAAGGGCATTCATTTTTATATCCGATTTTCCACCTACTTTTTTTTTGATGGAAAAATCTTTTCCTAATTTATGTGTACTATTATTATTTGTCTATAATGATTACTAATACCCGGAGTTGAATCTGAATCTCACATATAAATGCCGCAGAAATTTGACTAACGCTAACCCTTTGTAACATACTAACTTTGTAAACATTTTTGTATATAAATCATATGAATTATTTATTATTTAAATTTTACTTTGTAGTCGTAGTACTATTAGGTTTATAAATAAAACTTAGTTACGCACAGACTTGACATTTGGCTTGTCTTTTGTGTGCATATCGTAATAATATTATTTCTTTCTAGTTTCTTTACATATAAAAAGAATAAAAGCTATAATTAGCAAAAGAACGGTTTATCAAGGAGTGTTAGTAAATGTTTCTCAGAACTGCATTTTATAAATTAATATTAAAAAGGAAAACCCCTTAAAAAAAATCATTTTTTTTAATCATTGCATCTTTAAACGAAAAAAAATTAAAATAAATACAGTAAATAATTACATTTGATAATAAGTCAATTTTATAATCATGTCGGGTGAAGAAGAATCAAGTAAACGACGCAGAGTGGCTAGAGCTTGTGATGCTTGTAGAAGGAAAAAAGTTCGATGTGATGGTGTTCAATCTGGTTCTGATCCTCCATCTTGTACTAATTGCAGAATTTACAACTATGAATGGTACTTTCATATCAAATTCTTTAATTCTTTCTTGTTCATGAAATTTTGGTTTAATGTGATTATGCTTGCCGCCCAAATCCCAAACTTTGACTAAACTAGTATTTTAAAAACTTTATTAATAATATTTAAATAAATGATATGTTTCATAACCATATATAATATATTTGTAAAGTATCATGATTATTTTTTGATTTAAAGAAAAATTGCTTTTTGGAGGTTTGGGATTTGCCGGCAAGTATAAATGCGATATAATATTCCTAGTCTGAGCTATTTTACATATATATATATTTTTTTACTATTTGATTTTACTGAGACACTTTTTTAAAATTTTTGATAGCTCTTTCATTGACGCACCTAAAAAACGTGGTCCTCCAAAAGGTTATATTGAAGCATTGGAGACAAGGCTTCAAAGGATGGAATCCGTTCTTGGGAACTTGGTACAATCCGGAAATTTACCTGAAAGTGTAATTAACTCAAACCTCGAGTGGATTAATATTAATGAAAATAGCTTTAAAAATAATATCGGTAATAATTTACCAAAATCTCATGATTCACCATCTTCAAACAATGAGGAGTTAAACCCTATGAAATCCCACGAGTCTCACGACAGTGATACTGATGAGTGTTTATCAAGTGATGGGGATCACTCTTGTGACCTAAGCGATAGTATGGGTCAACTTTCAATCGATGTAAGTGGGCATACAAGATATATAGGAAATAGTTCTGGTATAACAATAATCAAAAAATTCGCAAAAAAAATTCTTAAAGATAATTCTAATCATCGTCAAGAGTGCTTCACAAAACCAATTACGCACTCAGATAAAACATCAAAACTTCCTCCAAAAGAATTGCGTGATCAATTGTTAGATATTTATTGGAGAGAATGCCATTCATACATGCCTTTCATTAATAAAGAGGAATTTATGGAAAAATATAACGATTTGGAGAACAATCAATCTTTGATCATACTTCTTTATGCCATGTTTGCTATCACTGCCAAACATCATCAAGGTCCTGCTGTCTATAAGAATCCTGACGATCCATCTACTGTCGGTATGTTTAAATTTTTTTCGTACATCAGTTTATCGTTATGTACGCCTCAATTTATAAAAAAAAGAAAATTTCAATGAAGATTCTAGACAACTACACAATCAAATTCGCCTAAAATTTTTCTGTTATGTCTCGATTGCTACTCGATGAAAATTTTTTGTTCTAATTACAAAAATCTAGAAACTTTCAAGTTTTTAAAAAAAATGTTGTTACTTCTATCTGAATCCTGATCAAAATTTTTTTAAAAAAAATTTATGATTTAAATACTTACAAAATTTTTGAACAAAAATATTTCGACGACTATTTTCTCAAATTCGATGAATCTACAAATTTATAAGAATTAAAATATAAAAAAAAATTCATTGAATTTGATTTAGTCATCGGAATAATTCAAAGCTTTGAAAAAATAACTCTATTTGAGAACGTTTGTAAGAATTTTTTCATTTTAAAAATTTTATAAATATGTAGAATTAAAATAATAGAATTTGATCAAATAGTTGTCAAGATATCTTCGTTTTAAATTTCACAAAATTAAAATTTGCCGTTAATATAGTTATCAATTTGTGATATGATATTTCAAATTATTAATCAATTAAATATTATGATGTGAAAGGTGAGGAATACATTGAACGAGCAAAAGAATTACTTAAAGATGAGTTCGATAATCCGACCATAACAAACGTTCAGGCGCTTGTACTGTTAGCAGGAAATCTACAAGGTTCAAAAAATCCTTCTTCATGGTTATATGTGGGTATAGCTATTCGTCTTGCTCAAGATATGGGATTACATAGAGATTCTTCAAAATGGAATCTTGATGCAAGACAAACTGAAATTAGAAGGCGTGTATGGTGGTCTTGTGTTATGATAGATAGACTATCAAGCGCTCAATTGGGCCGAGTATGTAAACTTTTTACTTTTTTATATTGGTATTATTTGAATTATTAAAAAAAAAAAAATCATTATTATCGTTCGTACATCGTAGCCGCTTGCTATTAACGAGGCTGAATTCGACGTCGATCTTCCCACCAATGGATTACTGCCCGATGATCCAACTTCTAATGCATGGATTGAAGCACTTAAGATTATTTTAATACTTGGACGTGTGCTCTCTCATGTTTATGGTATAAAGGCACAACAGAATATAAACAATAATAATCAATGTTTATTACCCTCATTACACGCAGCGTTAAATGAATGGAAAGAAAAACTTCCAAAAGAACTTCAATACGATTATTCGAATCTCACATTTGATGGTCCGATTAACAGAAAGAAATTACTTGCTCATCTATTATTTTATACTGTTCAAATTCTTTTACATCGTCCTCATATTCGTTGTCCAAAGTCAAAAACTCCTCCTTCAACTATTCCATCATTGACTATATGCACTAAAGCTGCAAATCATATCATACATATCCTACATCGTTTAGTTAAAGAAGGGAGATTGCAACAATCGTGGTCATACATGGTTTATCCTTTTTTTACCTCTACTACTATGCATTTAATAAATGCTTTTAGTGGTGACAATCGATTTAGAGAAGTAGCTAAACACGGTCTTAGGATGGTATTAAGATGCTTAGATTATATGAAACCTCATTGGTTTGCTGCTGAAAGGTGTTATACCATGATAAGCAATTTGATTAAATATAAGAATATTAATCTTGATAGTGATAATAGTATTAATGTCACTTCCGATAATGGATCGAATGGAAAACCTTCTTCTAGAAAAAGACGTTCTACATATCATTCTACAAATTTGGATGATATGTCTTCTGTTTCAATAACCAATGAAATTCCAGTTTCATCTCAATCTCCTTCAACACCACCATCAATTCCAAGTCAAATAAATTCGACACCTGCTTCAATTCGAGAATATAGTGCTGCAATAAGACAACATATGATTAATCATGTTCCTTCAACTCTTAATGGAATACAAGCAATTAATTATGATCCAAATTCCTCTCCAGCTTCTGATAGTTCTGTTACAAGTTATATGTCATTTAATGATCCTATGATGAAAACAGATAATGAATTATTTATCGATTCTCATATTCCAGAAGTTTCATCATTTTTATTTAATGATTGTGAAAATAATCCATTTTTATCACTTCCAATTTCTCTCGATTGGACTACTAATATTTATGAGTGGTCGGATTTGATTGGACTACAACAGACAAATATGAATAATATGAATGGTTTGAATGATAATGTAATTTCAAATCAGATGGATCAGTTTACAAATAATGTTATTGGAATATCAACAACAAATACACAGGGAACTCTTTAAATGTAAGTGCACACTCTTTTAATTGCATTATTTCTCTAAATGCACTTTCAAATTCTGACCCAAATATATCCATAGATATGCATATTGTTAAAATTTTGTCTTTACGGGAAAGTACATATGGAAAGGTTTAACTTTATGTTGTTAAATGGTGGTGCAAGGGCAATGTATAGGGCTATGTGCAGGGTTATGTGCAGGGTTATGTGCAGGGTTATGTGTAGGGTTATGTGTAGGGTTATGTGCAGGGCTATGTGTAGAGATGCGCTAAAGCTCTAGTTTTACGAATTGGTTATTGATAGAAGAATTAAAATCATATGACCAATACACAAAATACTTTAGCGCATCATCATGTATATATAAAATTCTCTGGTTTTATAATGTTTGGTCGTACATAAAGCCCTTTTCAAATTCTTTTTTTTTTTTTTGTCTATTAATCAGCGAGTTTTTAATTAAAATAAAATATTATCATACATCATCTTATATGCATATACATAGAGTTAGGGTTATGGCACATCGTTTATAGAGAAGTTGTGATTTATTAATCTGAGTCATTATTCGAGGATAACAAAAGATTTTTCAAAATCTATTATCATTATACATGCGACTGAGTTTTATTCGGACTTTTCGAATTATTGACATGATTAATATATTACAAATTTAAACATATTATAATAAATATATCAATTAATTCACTATAAATATCTTAGTTGATTGAATCTATTATAAAAAATCCTCTCTATCGATATTTATATTGTTAGTATTTACGTTAGATGTATTTGAATTTTTTGTATCAGTTTCTAAATATTTAGTAAAAAATCCAAGAAGAAATGGTAAGAGACTGTTTTGGGTAGTCATATGAATAATTTCATCTTTAGTTTTTGCATATGATGCGAATGGATTAACTGGCGGACTTGTATTCACAATATTCAAATTATTCCACATACTAGTACTTATACTATTTCTTATCGTTGGACTCCCACTAGAAATATTTTCAAGTGCATTAGTGGCTGAACTTGATCTATCTTTAGTGGTATCTGTAAATTCCCTAATAGCATCTTCACTAGGAATCAATGCGTCTTTCAACATTCGTAAAGCTACTGCTTCAGCTGCTTTTGTTGGGTCCACTTGAGATGCTGAAGATCTTATAAACCGCGTAGTATCTTCTTCTTCCTCCTCTTTTTCTTTATCATCATCGTCTATAATCAAAAATTTTGGACTACTAAGACTATTGGATCGTAATTTTTCTTCTAAAACGTTTGTTTTTATGCTCTCAACCCAAATGCGTCTACGTTCTTGTGAATCAACACTAAAATGATACTTTCTTGACATTTCATTGTCGTTAATAAATGAAATCTGAAATGTCCATTTCATAAATGCCCGTTCAACCAACACTGTTTTGGTGGATGGTAAATTTATATAATTACGACAACGTGCCCCTGACTTAATAAGTACCATGGAATGTAGTCCTAATGTCTTTCCTGTTATACTAAAAGTACATGAATTCGTATGTGTGAAATCAAGCAAAGGCGGATCAAATATTAAATCTTGCCCATGAAGTCTTATAGAAAAGTGAGGGTCAGGATGGGGAATTGTGATGGTGATAGGATCTGAAGGGGTAAGAAGGGTAAGTCGAGTTGGCCATCTCGCTGGATGAAGTTTTATTGGTATCTGTGGTGAGATATCTTTGAGTGTGTCATCCCATGCAAACACTAATTTATCCTCGTAAATTGAATAATATACTTTCTCTAATAATTCATCAGGAACTAAGCAAAATTGATCACTTTCTCGACGAAATCGATTCACAAAGTCTTGAAGCGTGATGATATTAGTCCTATTGACATTCTTAATTTTTTGATTATCCGTGACATTATATTTTTCATGTAATTCATGATTGAGATCTAACATAGCAAACGTCAACTTTATTGACATTTCTTCATTGAACTTGACAACGTTGACATTTGCATTATACCAACGATTTGCAAATGACTTTAATAAGTAATTGAAGGACTCTTTTTCAGGTGGTAGGCATATACCCATCAAAAATAAACGTAAAGCCTCATCTATATAGAGACCCTCAAATCGAAATTTGTCTAAAAACGCGATCATAATTTCTTTATTTCTTCGATTAGAAAGGTATAAGCCTAATTGATGTTTGCTTAATTCGGCCTTTTTAAAAAGAAATGCTGCAATATGAACTGGATCATTTTTTATATGTCGTCTTTCTAACATGTCAGCTATTGAACCATAAGGATCTGTGGAAAATTTTTGAGAAAATGTTGCCATAACAGTAGGTTCTCTTTTCGGTGTTTTATTAATCAAAGCTGCATCACGATCTTCTTGCATAGTAAGAGCAATTTGAATAATTTGATTCATTTCAACGATATGTTTGACTTGATATAGTTTCTCTGTAGTTGATATATTGCTTTTTTGTGAATAAGTATTAATAGGTTTAGCAATGATTAATAAATCATTGAAAAGAAATAAATAACGATCTTGCACACTGCTACTATTCATAATCTGTTGCATGGGTGATTGTAACAAAAGTTTACGAGGAGGATTTTCCACCAACAATTCTGATTTTCCTGATGAACTCATTGGTAACGTATTAGCAAAAGTTGATGACAATGAATGTTCTGTGAAAAACGGAGTTTTTGGTGATGGAGATCTCTGGGTGAAAGTGTCTATTGAAGTCACCAAATTTGGAGTTAACTCTGGAGTTGAATCTTCATTTGCTTCGTAAGTGGTGGAAAGTAAACCATGTGAAAATGAATATACCACAGGATGTTGATCTATAGACATTGTTGAATCGATGGAAAGAGAGTGTGAATGCCCTCTACCAAGGCGTCTATAAAAGAAAGTTGAGTCTGAAAGTGAATCTGATGGAAAATTATCATTTTCTTGTAATGGTGTATCTGGTGAACTTTGAGACCTGTAATTATTTTGATCCGTTGCGTATATATCTGTTATCAGTCCTAGTTTTTGTCTGGAACTTTGGATATCCGCAGATGATTCATTCGGTAAAGATGGTGAATATGGAGAGTTTTGAGGAGTAGATGTAGATTCTGGTGCTGAACTATAGTTGTTAGGCGAAATCATTTATGAAAGACGAAACATAAGACGAGATCCCCTGGTGAAATGGCGAAACGGAGAATCCTGGTAAAGCTGAAAACCCAACAAGCCGATGAAATTTCGGTAAAATGACGATATTCTAACCTTAATATCGCCGAAAAAATTTGTATCTGATTTAAAAATGATTAATGCCGATGGAGATATTAGCATTAGAACTCACCAATAAAAACCTTGAGCACGTGAGGATCGACAACATCGGGCTTTAATTCTGATTGGTCAATCGTCTGATTTTGACGATACTATGTAGATCATATCGATACGGGGTACCCTTATGTCCAGAAAATCCCGGCAGCTCGGAATTTTCTGGACATAAGGATATCCATCGATACGTATGAATATAACGGACACCCTTACACCGGAATCACCAGTTTAATATATAATTTATAATGGTTATAACGGATTTAATAGTAAAAAGGCCATATTACGTATAATGGAACTCTTTGCCAGTCCATATACTGATTTTATTATAAAATTCTGGTTACAAGTTGCCGCATTATATTGAATTCATTATATAGATTAGCAATATATATATATATATTTATTTAACCATTATAACGGAATCCAGCCTAACTCTTATTAATTTCGTTATATAGGTATATAGGTATATAGATACGTATAACGAATATGCTATACGTATAACAGAATTTTTTGGTCAGCCCAGATTTCCGTTATATCCATAATTAGAATTTCAGAAATTTATATAGTAAATTGTATTTTTTTAAATCGTTACTTCTCTTTCATTTTTAAATATAATGACATAATTTTTTGCTTAAACTAATAGAGAATAAGTTATAGTTTTATGTTATGAAAAGTTTTTTTGAATTTTAAAATAGCCAATTGTGTAAAAACTCTTGAAATATTTCTATTATAACTATTTTTTTTCTTTATTGCATTTTTTAAAAATTTATATTAAACAAAATTTTTCTCTTCATATTAGTATCTTATATATTGTTTACAATAAAATATATTAATTTTTTTATAAATATTTAGGTCTTTCTGGAGTCTTAGTAATTTAAAGTTTTGATAAGTGATTTAGTCACATGCATCATGTAGGTTATATAAATTAATTTTTTTTTTTTATAACTTAGGCAGTCTTGCCGATCATCTTTATTAAGATTCTTGTATATATGTTATACAAAGTTGGCTTAAATTTTGGTTTGACATCCTCTGGCTACTTCTATGAGTGCCTAGGAGTGGTCTGCCACACAGGCCAGGTGATTATTCCTGGTCTAGGGCTATATCAAGCTAGTCAGTAAGACTCTGAAAAAAAGGTCTTATGTTTCTATTTACAAAACTAAAAACTGAATTGAGCCATGTTTCCTGAGTTTGAACTTTGTTCTTCTCTTTTCTTTCTCTTATGGCTCAGTTTTGTTTATCTAAATTTATATTCTTTTCATCTTTTTGTGTTTCTTTGCTTGAGAAGTTTTGTTTTCTGTTGATTTTCTTCTTTTTAATTACAGTGTTAATTCCTATTAGTTTTTCTCAGTCAGTGATACTATTACATCATTTTTTTCATATATTTTCGAAAAAACCATTCTACATTGCATTTGTGAAAACTGTTATGAAGTTCTTAGTTTTCTTTAGAGATTGTATAATATCTTATACAGATTTTTTGGTTTTTTCTTGTATTAGACTTTTGATGATTTTGGATCTGTTTGCTGATTTTTCTTCTTTTGAGGTTCACTATAAAAGCTTTTAAACTCTTCTTTACTTGAATTCCTCTGGATTTCTTCTGCAAATACTGTTTATATCAAATCAATTGACATATTTTCTGTATTCTTCTATCCTTTTTCATGCTTACTGCATGTTGTTAGATAGTCTTGATTCTTTTTGTGATCTTTATTGGATAGTATACAGATTGTGTTTTTGTATAGGTCTGGTTGTCTTTGTGCCAAAGTCTTGAGTACTGATAATTTTTTGTTTATACATTTAATTAGTGTTGCTAGTTTTCTATTTCTTTTCATACTTGTGCATTTTGTTCTACTTTGATCCTTAATGCTTTACCATAATGTTGATCAGTTATGCTCTTCTTCTTTTGGATTTGGTTATGTTTTCTGAATTAATGATATAAATCTCCATTCTGCTTCAATTTTAAGTTCTAGTACATTTTTGATAAACTTTCTTGTCAAGCTTTCAATCTCTAAATCCTCCCAATAGAGTGAAACATTTGAAATTGAAGGTGGCACCTCTATTATTCTATTGATATTAACTATTTTGCCCTTCTCTTTTGCTAATTTGTCTGCTCTATCATTCTATTTGTTATCACTGTCTCTTTACTTTAACTAAATCTAATTCTAATTCTTTTAAGCTAAGTAGTTCTAAAATACTTCTCTTAAGGTTATAGTTCTTTTCTTTTATTCAATGTTTGCTTGACTTTAACTTTTTATCTTTATTAAGACCTGCTATTGCTACTGTACTATTAGTATAAATTTTGACTTTTCTCTTTTTTAATGTTATTAGTAGCATATACCAGATTGCAAGCAACTCTGATTTCATTAATGATAGCCAATTTTGTGCTTCAATTGTACCTTCATCAATTACTTTTTTCTCTTTGCCATCTACTTGCACCCAGCCTATTCTTATATGCTCATTCTTTATTGCATTTTCTATTACTAATTTTTTGAGTGATCTGTTTGTATAGAAAATTAACACTTCATTGTTTCTTAGTTTGTTTTTTTTGTTTTTTTGAATTAGCTTTTCTTTGAGTACTTGACTAAGTTGTTGCTTTTTAATAAGCTCTATATCTAAATCTTCATATACTATTTCTTTAACTGGACTTTCATGTTTGCTTGGCTTGATTAACTTATTGCATTCTAATCTTCTTATTATTTCTTGTTTACTTTGAGTTTGGACACTTCTTTCTTACTAATAAATCTTGATAGAGAGCCTTGAATGTCTTTTTTATTACTCTATTTTTTACAACTTTTCTGTTCTCTAATTTGATCCAAGTTGCAACTGTTATATTTTTCCAAACACTTGCCTGTTTTATTCTCTTATAATTTTGTTTTCCAATGTTCTGTAAGCACCTTTTTTGGTATGTTTGCAACTATCTTCCTAATTACTAAGTTTTCTTTTTTTGCTATTCATGGTGACTTTAGTATGACCCATTCTTTTTTCCTGTTATTGTTTGAGCACCTGTCTAAAGTTGTCTGTAGTGAAAACTCTTTATTCTCTTCTGGTAACCTAAATTCTGGTTAAGTTGTCTACTACTTTTGTTTTCTAGCATTATTTCTTCGATACTTTTAAACCATCTTGCTAATCTACTTTTGCTCGATTTTTTCCTCAATAGTTTAAGCTGTTGTCATGAAATCATTCTGTTGCCTTCTTTATTGATAAATTGATTTACTAAAAATATATTAAGCTTTCTTAATGCTAAGGCTACTTGTATTGTAAAGTTGTCTTCTAACACATCTGCAATTTTTAGTTTCATCTTTGTCTTTTTAATATCTATATTATTAAATTTAAATGATATTTGTAACTCTTTAGCTCTGAGCATTAGCTGGCATACTAAATTGTTTTTCCACAAGTTGCTGCATACTCTCTCTGAGTTTATCTGCCAATTTGTTTCTGTTGCACCTAATAGTAGCAATCCTTGATTAATTCTAATTCTTGTTAGTTTCTCCTCAGAACCTACTGAATTAATTTGTGTATGCAGACTTGTAATTTGTTTAATTAGCAATTGGTCCTATAGTGCATTGCAGTTGTCTAGATTTCTATAAATAATTACACTATTGCTTGTTGTTCTTGCAATTCCTAGCTTGTATTTAGCTACTCCTATTATAGGCCCTTGTATAGTATCGATTGCTCTTTTCGAGAGTTTTGATACTTGAAGCATATATACCAACTTTGGCACTATATACATATTGTTT
>CAJVQA010001872.1:0-23848 GCA_910591915.1 Cetraspora pellucida
AAATGCATTTGATATTATATGTGTGTTAATAATTTTTCTAGTGTACGCAAAATTTGGGTGTTTTGATATAATACTTGGATCTGTTTCTAAGAATTACTTTTCAATTCATTTGCATCATCCGAATCTTTCATACTTTTAATCTATTCATAAAGTTTACAATGAACATCCCAAGCAATAGGTCATTTTTGTAATCTGGAATTTCCGGTGCGAATTCAGGCCGCAATTCATTGCGAATTATATTAACTGCAAGATTTTAATCAAATTGATAACTATCTAAAGGTCTTTGTCCAGTTGACACCTCCGAAATAATGACACCAAAACCATAAATATTTGCAGCTTTTGTAAACTTTTGGCCTAATAAACCTCTGGAGAGATATAAAGCATAGCTTCATAAATACTACCTTCTGAGTTATTTTTCATTGTACTTTTTAGGCAATTCTAGGTCCGAGATGTAAGGCTGAGTACTTTTAGTAATGCCTTCATCTTGCAAAATATTATCACAATGAAAGTCTGCATGAATGTATTGAACTTTACGTAAATCATTTGAAATGTCTTCAAAGACAGCGATAAAAACGTTAAGTGATTTTATAACGTTGATATTGCAAAAAATGATAGGTCCATTTTCAATAATCAAGTGTTTAAAATGAATACACAGAAATGTAGCAATCGTTTAAGCCAAAAATCATCAAAGATAAATTATTCATTCTTGTGATATCAATTTCTGCCAAAAATGTGTCATCAAATAATGCTTAACTGATTGCTGTGATTCATAGCATCTGTTTAAGTACAAAGTCATCAAAAATAAATGATCTATTCTTGAATATTGGAGTCATACGATTTAATATCAGTTTCTTATTAGGAAGCTAACATTTAAGTGCTCAATATAGCCCCTGGGGATTGTCAATTGATTATTCCAACACCATCAGGGTTAGTTATTTGACAATCCCCAGGAGGCTCTTAAATGTCAGCTCCCTTATTAATTATGAATTTACTATTGACAATTGGGCCTCGTACAACAATGATGTTTCGAGGGTGGTTGATATGGTTGTTAAATACGTAGCTCAATGTAGTTACTAAATAAAGAATTTATGGCTGGAATGATTTTCACTTTTTAGTTATTCATTTAATAAAGAATTTTCCATAACTATAATTGTAACCGTATTTTGCGGAATAAAGTACCCTCGCGCCAAATATTGTAAATCTTTTTGAATACTTGTTGTATACTAATGTGACATGTATTAATTGTGATATTTAATTTTTTATGGTAAAAAAAAATTTTGCATCACGTACGTACGTTGTGCTTTATTCCGCAAAATATGGGCAGATTATAATTTTCATAACAATATAATCTATATATTTTGTCAAATTTATTCCCGATAGTTACGCAAAACATTTCTAATGAAAATATATATAGTATTTGTGTTCAAA
This sequence comes from Cetraspora pellucida, assembly GCA_910591915.1. Taxonomy (NCBI): domain Eukaryota; kingdom Fungi; phylum Glomeromycota; class Glomeromycetes; order Diversisporales; family Gigasporaceae; genus Cetraspora; species Cetraspora pellucida. Next base: position 1,429 of record CAJVQA010001872.1, read on the forward strand.
ATATTGCCTGCCAGACATTTAGAATAATCTTTCATTGAAATGGGCAATACTTATTAAAAATGCAATACTAGACATCGTTAATTGAGTACGATGATTATAAAGCATCAATTCACTCTCAAGAATCAGTTAATATGCCTCTTATTGCTCAAATGGCTTCTGAAATGAAAGATTCAAATGGAATTTTTATAGCTGGTGGTTGCTACCAATATGGAATTGGTATTGAAAAGGATGAATATAAGACATTAATTTATTATCAAAAATCAGCGAGATAGGGGATTCTGATGGAATATTTACACTTGTTAACTGTTATAAAGATAGAATTGGAGTTGGAAAGGACGAACATAAGGCATTCATTTATTATCAAAAAACTGTAGAGATAAGTGACGCTATTGGAACATATCAGGAGTTGGAGTTGAAAAAGATGAATATAAGTCATTCATTTATATTCAAAGAGCTGTAGAGATGGGGATGCTGATGGAACACGTTATGATGGTTACTATTATCGGAGTAACAAGAGATTTAAAAAAGTTAATAAATGGTACCAAATATGAGTTATTTATATATTTCCATGAATGATAAATTTATATATTTCTTTTTAATAAATGTAACATGAATTACTAGAGACCGAAAACAAATATCAAGTAATTAATTATTATTGTGATTATAGTTATTTGTCAAAATGATTCAAATATAAAGATAATAACTTAATTTTCGTTAGTAACAAACAGGCGAATATATGAAAATTTGGATATTGATAATACTTTAAAAAGGATACTAACTGGATTCGCGACAGTATATTATGCTTATTGGAAGATCGAAACGGAAACACAATACCTGTTGCACTTAAAGTGTAATCAAAAGAGAATTATGAAAAATTTGTGAAAGTGGTAAATGAAGTTATGTGTAGACATGTCTGACAATTTAAACAAGTTATATTTTAACAAATATTTTTAAAACTAAAGTTAAAAGAATATTGTAATATTGGCACTAAAAATCCGACATTTTTAAGGTGCTATGGAATATCAAAGCGTAATATTTCTAAGGATTATGTTCTTGTTATGCAAGTGGCAAAAAATGGATCTTTAAGTAGCAATCTTGTCTCTGTTGCACAAACAGAATGGAAAGATAAATCAACATTGTTGCACTGTATTGCTTCTGATCTTCAAATAATTCATTCTCAAGAACTTGTTCATCGAGATTTACATAATGGAAATGTTTTGCTAACTAGACTAAACAGTGCATATATTGGTGATTTGGGACTTTCCGAACCAATAAACGAAGGCTCAAGGATAGAAATTGATGTGGTTTGTGGAAATTTACCATATATAGAACCAGAAATTATTTATCCGGAAGTTAAAAATAGAAACCGTATACTAAAGCATCTGATATTTATTCATTTGGCATAATTATGTGGGAAATTTTATATAGAATACCGGTATATGGCTCACATTTACAAGAAAAAATAATATTCGATAAATTAAGGCCACCAATTTTTGAAGATACAGAAACGTGTTATGTTAATTTAATGAAACAGTGTTGGGATGAAGAGTCGGAAAGACGTCCATCTGTAGGCAAAGTTGTAGAAGCTTTTACAAAATGGCAAAATGATGAACAAATCTTATTAGAATTATCCAAGTCGAGTGAAATATTTATACAATTAATGAGTCAAATAACAAATGAAGAGATTATTTATTCAGATGAAACTTATTCAGATAAATTTACTCTGATTTTATAAGCGAATTAATTCTGTTTAAATCTTTTACAAAGGATTCCTTCTAATTTTATTGTTTTTGTATTTCAAATTCATTTATGTAACTGAAATATCAAAATGCAATTGACATAGTAAAATATCGAATTTTTTAGATTACACATGACCTTATGACTTTATTTGCTACAATCAAAAATTCATTGCAAAATTCCTTGCAAAATTTTGGGACAAAAATAATATTATATGAACCTACCTAATTAAAGATGCCGGTAAAATAAAAAATTCTGCCATATTATTCTCGAAAATTAATTGTCACATTGCCAACAATCAGTAATTATAGTTGCTAACAATCTATGCGACAATTAATTTTCGGGAATCAGATTTTCGAAATTTTGTGATAAAATCGAAATGAAATAAAGCTAAAGTAATGTATGAAACTAATTTACCAATACATCTAAATTTAAATCAACCGCAATACAACACACTGGTAACGAGTAATAATTTTAAAAAGATTAAAGATTGATAATTAATATAAAGTATCATATTATGAAAAAAGATATGTAAAGTTTTGCCGTGTCGCCACGTGTAAAAAGATTATGGACTTTGAGTTACGAAGAATCTTTAGTTTCTTTTACGTTATATCTAATGTTATATCTAAGTTATGTCTGATGTTATATGTTATACCTAATTCTTGTAAAATAATTCGTAGCGTTACAAAAATGTAGATGAATCGTCTCAATGGATTTCAAAAATCACATGAACCCATTGCTTCATCATGGTGTATTATGCGTAACTAATTAATTGATGTCATAGATATGACAAAACCTTCCCTATAATGAACCCAATTTTTTTAAAAAAGTGACATGGGATTTTAAGAAAACATTCGTTATAAAAAGAATTTCTAACAATTTATTTTACAAATTCAACAAACCAACTTATAATAGTAAAAAATCTTATACGTACTAATTACAACGTAATACATCAGTTGTATCTCAAAGCTACGTTATATATTACATTTGTAAGTTTCATCGCATTACCAATTTAGAATTTACTAATCATGTGTTGGCAATCAAAATTTTTTAATGTACTGTGTCAAGAAATAAGGCCATTTATTTCGAAACACATAAAGAAAACTAAGTTTTAAATTTTAAATTCTTGGTTTTCTTTAATTGTATCTCAAAGTAACACCTTAGGGTGCTGTTTCGTTACGAAACTAAGGAAAATTAAACCAGAGAATAAAATTGCAGAGTACTTTGAAGTTCGATTTATTGACTTTTATTAAAAAAAATAATGGCACACAAACTTTTGTATTATTTGCAATAGAATTTTCGATTCATATTATAAAAATTTTGTAATTTGAGTGTTTATAAGATATTACATTACTGTAAACTACTTTTAATACAAAATAAATAATAACAATCAGAGTTTATTTTAGATAAAAGTTTCAACTTTCACGTGAGCGAGTACATATAACAATAATAAAGGAATAGCTCCTTTTATTTTTAGCCAATCGGAATTTGTTTTTTTTATACGCGATTAATCATGTGAGCGTTTTTTGTTACAAATATATTCGTTTATAACACATCACGTTAATCATGTGAGCGTGATGCGCGTGTTTTAGAAATACAGATATATAGACGCGATTGTTGATTGTTTTGGTGATCAATCATGGGATTAATCGATTAAATTTTTTATATAAGTTGGAAATTTTTGTTTTTTTTAACGTTAAGCTTTTTTGAATTCTTTTTGCTTAAGGTCTACTGTTACTGAAAAAGGTTACAGTTATGAACCTTTCTTAAGCATCAAAAAAGCTAAGCGGCGGCGGCGTCGTGAGTTGGAACACCTTTATAAAGTCGGAACACCCTTATAGAGTCGAAACACCCTTATAGAGTCGGAACACCCTTATAGAGTCGGAACATCTTTAATAAAAAAAAAAACTAACGTTTAATACAATTTTTAGTTTATTCAAGTTTTCCGTTGAATTATTTTTTATTTTCGACATACGAAGGATACATTCGACTTAAAGTTATAAAAAGATAAGTAAGTTTTTTATTAATTTATTAAAAATTTATTTAAAGGACGTAACTTGGTTAAGGTTGGTTACGACACTTATGTGCGAGGTAGGGGCATATAAGAATACTAACCTATTATTTTTTTTAATTATAATATTTTAGATACTGACGAACTTGGTATAACTATTACGATTAATCAATAAATAATATAATTGATATCGATTTTATAATACTTGTTTTAATAATTATTTGGATTAAATAAATTATATATTATTATTAAATTTGTTTGCGCATAACAATTTGACTTATCGATCCAAACAAATTATATGCTTATTTAATTTCTTATTATTTGTGTTATTTAGTAGTTAAATCAATAAATTATTAGAATTTCAATCCATTTTTTGTTATTAATTGGTTCGATTTATAGTTAGAGGTAATTAGAAATATAGGTATATTGACATAATAAGGTCGTAAATTAATTACCTTAGCTGTTAATATGGTTTTAAAATTAATACGACGATATGTTTGCATTTTTTGCCAGTGTTAACAAGATTACCATGTCTAATTGTTTTCAAAGTCATTAAATATATGTTCAATTAAATTTGTCAACTTAGTTTATAGCTGAAATGTAATTGTAAATTGTTAAAAATTATAACCTTTTTATTACAAAAGTTTGCAGTTCCAAATCATGATTTTAAAATTTTCTAAATTATTATGCCATAATTACGGGTTTAAACACTAGTGATTTTAAATCTGTATTGAAAAACTTGAATAACATATACATTGACATACGATAACCTTACGTAATGGATCTAATATCTGATAAACAAATGTCAATTGTATAACCCGTGATCTATAATTAGTTTCCATGACGTAACATCGACCCTCATTACTCTATTAATGCATCCTACCAATTTTAAGGTTAATTAGAGTAGTTAGCTTCAATATAGTAGTTGTGGTTTTATATTTGTTATTCACATTCTGCCTCATATCTGTCCAGGGGCCATTTCAACGTACGTACGTAGCAGATATACGCAATTTTGTCAATTTTTGGCACTCAGAAAATGTGTACCGTGTTTGTAAAATTCGTTAAGGGTAGGGTCAGAGTTAGGGTTAGAGGGAAATAGTTGTAATAGTAAAATTGTCTACCGAAATTTTGATTTTTGAGGTATACCGATTTTTGACTGAGCAAACATATGTTTTGAAATCTGATTCGTAAACCCGGTAAACATTTTCGAGTGCCAATTTTTTTTCTATTGTGTTCTATTGATAAAAATTATATTCTATTCTAGTTACTATTATTTTACTGCTCTATTCATCTATTGCTATCAACACTGGATATACGGTAGAAAATTTCCATAGGTGGGTTCATGATTTTAATGGTAAACTAGATATAACCGTCACTTCGCTGACGGATTTAATTTATGGATAGAGTTACAGTCATAATAAATATGTTTAAGTTAAAATATATAATGTGAATATTGTAAAATAATAAAAGTAAGTGTTATGTAAGTTAATAAACTAAAGGACTAATTAAAATACTTATTATATAAAAATATAGTTTGGCGCTTTATAATATTGAAATATTAATAACTATACGATCATCATAAATACAATATAAAGTAAAGGATTAAATTCTGTAAAGTTAATATAAAAGTGGTAATATAAGGATGTATGTGGTATGTTTTAAGTAGTTAATATAAAATAATAGTTATTGTAATAGGATGATTGATTTTTCGTCATTGCTTAAATATATAAAATTGAAGCGTGCAGTGCGAACTAAAATACTACAATTTAAGATGCTTACATAGCATAGCGAACTTTATTATGATTGTCTGATTTTTGTAGATCATTTCGTTATATTAAAGTATTATTAAAGCAACGATTTTCTGTTACGAGAATCGAATGAATTGATTCGTAACCACGAATATGAATTTGCAGAAGTTGTGATATAAATATTTAGAAAAACTATACCTCCTTCTCTACAAGACGGTAAAGTAATTTGGTGATCAGCAAGGTAATTCAGAAGTTAGATGAGAATCATTTTTTAAGTATTCTAAAACTTTTTATTTGGTTTGTAATCTATTTAAACTGTGCAATTTAACTTTTTTCAGTTTATATATATATATACATGTAGTTTTCTCAAGATTTTGTTTGCAGTTTATAAATAATAGGGTAAATGATATATTTATTTTTTTTATGTTTTTTGTTATTTTTACTTTTAAAATAATATTTTATTTTTGACCTTTACTAATATATGTTTTTACTTTTCTATATCTCTTTGTAAAATGAATTTAAATAGTCCAATGTTGTAGTAGTATTGTCACAATAAATAATTTTGATAATTAGTAGTTATTGGTATTTAATATTGCAAATGATATTGAAATTTAAATGATTTTTAAAATTTTTGAATATGTCTAATTTTTTTTTAAAACCAAAATTAGGATTTAAGTTAATGTTATAGATAAAATTATTGATCTTATAATAATAAATTTAATATGTCTTTTTTATAGAAGATTATAAAGAATAGAATATAAGTTTTGCTAGTATGTAGTATAAAGTTTTGTTGTATATATTATAAATTTGTTTGATTAGATTATGTCTTCCTACGAAAAGCGATTTACAAATTAGATCATAATTTAATATAATGTAACAAGATCAAGAAAAAAATCAAAACAAATGTTCACTTTGTCAAAAATCCAAGAAACCAGTCTTTATGCTCCAACAAAAAAAAATTTCTTGAGCAATTTTACTATAGAACCCTTCCTAACCCTAATTCTAAATCATTTTGTTGATCACCACATGATTCAAAAAAATAAGGATCACTCTGGCAGATTCAGTCGGAATTAGAATAAATCTCAAATCTTTTCAAAAGTAATGTTATTATAAAGTTCATTAGCTTAATTAGTAAAATGTTTCTTATGGGATACCAGAAACGGAGAGAAGAGTGAAATGATGTGAACAAATACGTTATTCTGATTGGTTGTCCTTTAACATGACATGGTATTTATCCTGTTTTGTGGACTGTTTGCAGTTTAGTTGCAAGGCGTAAGCCTCACTTTTTTTCATTATTATTTTGAACATATATTGACGCATGTTTTCTAAATATATATATATATATATATATATAATTAAGAGTGGCTTAACCAGATTTGGTTATATAATTTTTCTAAAAAAGAAGAAATATGTATGCGGCGGCTAAAAATTCGATTCTATCTTATTTTTGCTTATTTTGGATAATGAAAAAAACTGTAACAGCCACTCATTATTTTTACTTAAATTAGATCACTTGTAATGTTAACCTGGAACGGAGTGAAACGAAGTGTATTGGTTATGTGCCAAGTGAAAGGTGTATCTGAATTCAAGTATCTGATTGGATGTTTCATTTTCGTGATTTTGAAGCCTTTTGTACGTCGATTATCGTTATGTTTTACCCTGTATTATCAATTTGTGTACTATATCAAATATGCTTAGTGACATTAAATTATGATAGTTGATAATGATAATACTAACCGCATATCATGTATGATACACTAGCATTAGAATTGCAGGTGAAACTGATGAAAATTTGGTAAATGCTGATTAGAGTTCATGGCATGATGGCCATTGAGTCTAAAAGCATGTCATTAATAACACTAAATAAAAAAGCAATCTGTATTCTTCGAACTTTAGGAAAAAAAACTTTTTAATCAATTAAATTAATATAAATAAACAATATGATTATGTCAGATTTTTTATCATGCTAAGAACCCTAATGTTAATATGAGTTTCACTCCTAAAGCTACCTTCCGTTCCTGATTTCACGTGACAGTGTCGCACAGCTACCTTATTGATAATGATCAATATTAAAAAAAAATCCAATTTACTAAAATCTAATTGGTTAATTTATACATATAGAATTTTATTCAAATAATATTATATTAAAAAAAAATCCAATTACTGTAAATAGCAGAGATGCTAAGGCTCCAACCATTGCACAAGGATTGGCATTACAATACCCACCGGGAGATTAGTGGTCAGCATTATGTATCATGATTTAGAAATGGACGTATAGTTAAGGGGTGGGTGGGTTCAGGCTATCAGACTTACTAAACCATTAATGCATAATAAGCAATTCCAAAAGCCCCAATGGGGTCTTTACGAGTACTATTTTATTAAATTTTAATATTTGTAGTTTTATTATATGAAGTTTTATTACATGATGTCAGAATTTATTTATATATTATATATACCAGGAATGGAGTATGAAATATGTAGAATAGTGAGTAAAATGATATGTGCATTATTCTTAGCAAATGATTAGGTAATCAGTCATTGTAAGTTTGTGTAGTAGTCTGAACAATAATTAAAAGATATGTATCTAGAACAAATACTAAGACAAAAAAAATTTATAAATAAGCATATATATCTGTAAAATTAATGATGCACTAACAAACAATAGTAAAAGTAAATTTTTTATACACAAAAATTAGTAACCCAATGTAAATTTAAAGGTCTCAATGCTAAATATTTGGTAATTTTCATTTTTTTTCATTGGATTTTTTATCAGACAGATAAAATGATAATCACTGATCATTCAAGACTTAATTGAAAGAATTTGTCAAACATTTCTAAATACATAAAGATGCTAAACTATGTTTCATATATTTTTGCAGGACTTTGGAATTTTGAGTCATATTTATTGGAATTGAGTAATGCTAGCTAATCAGTTATATAGCAGTCAGACATTGCTTCATCAATAGGTTTTTAGGCTCAGTTACTGAATATTCAGATTACAAGTACTACTGACTTCTTTATTAAGAGTTATTCTCTTATACTAGGAATGGATTGCAATAAAAAATATGTTTTCTGTAACTGAAATGGTATCTGTATAAATTTATCTTATTTCTGGTTTTGTGCAACTGCATTGCGCAGCTACTTATATTATATTCATGCAATATATAAATTGTGTAATACTTGTTGACTAAGTTGATATATCAGTATTTAAAAATCAGCCTAGCTGGCTAAGTCAAAGTCAATCATCTTTGACTTTCAAAAATTATTATATATTTTTCTAAAATTTTGTCTCGACCTTGCTTGTATTTTATGTTTGTTGAATTTTTTTGTAATTTTTTGTGAAAAATAATATAACTTACAAAATCAGCCTAAATTTAATTATTTAATTAGTTGCTGTAATTTTTTTTAATAAGGTCTAATGTAAAACTGACTAGGCCAATAAAATCACTAATCTATATAGGAATTAAGATAATGGAAACCTATTTAGAAATTTCTGAATAAAGAAGTAGCATGAACTTTTAATAGTATCATCAAATTGATTAAAGTTCACAAAACACCTTTATAGGAACCAAAGGTTAAAACTATATATCAAATATATGTAGAGGCATATATAACTAATTAGGCTGCCAGACTTGTCAGAAAAAAAGAATACAAAAGTAAATTATGCTAGGCCATCTAAATTGGTAGTCTGTTATGAGACTATTGGTTTTAAATTGCAGCTAGTAAAGAATGATAAAGAAGATACTGAAAAGATAAGTACTGAGATTTTAGTAAACTTTACAAGAATAGAAATAGTATAATGTAGTAGTTAAACAGATAACTCTTATAACTGCAAAAGTTAAGTAACTATAGTATATTACATAAAACTAGGTCAGTATATGTAGGACATAAAGACTCTAGTAGGTTTCTTGTTAAAGATAAAGTAGATTTAAGGGTACTGATCAGCATCAGAAACTTGGATGGGTATAGCCTTGAAAATGTTTTTGTAATACAAAATGAATTGCATATACAGAGGGTTAAGTAGGCAAAATCTCTAGTTGACTTGCAAATATAGTATCTAGTATAGAACTTATATAGCAATATATAAGTAAACTACTTAAATTAGGCATCAAAAGTATACATATAGCTAATTATAATCTCTAATGTAAGATAACCCTTGAAGATATGCTATGTTTTATATACTTGAATAAAAATATTACATCACAAAGACAGAGACTTTAATATAAAAAAAAAAAAAATATATATATATATATAGAAAAATGCATTTAACTAAACAAAAATACATATGATTAAATTCAGAAATAGTAACAAGAATTGACTATATATAAATATTAGAAGGACTAGTTTTAGGTTTACAAAGAGCAGAAATCAAAAAAATAGAAGAAATTACTAAAAGTAATTACAAGATAATAATAGCAGAAATATGAATTAAATATATGATAATAAAAAATAGCAAGACATAAGTTAAAAGAAAAAACCAATTAAGAACAATATATCTTTATAACAAAACAAATAAGAAAACGTAAAAGAAGTATGCACAAAAGTTACAAAAGCAGTTAGAAATAAAAAAGGCTTTAGAAAATATACAAAAAGAAGAATAGGATAAAAAAAAATACAAAAAATAAACAATATATAAGGCTTAATAGAAGAGACAATTATAACAGTAGTGAATAAACATATATCTAAGAAAAAAGTTTACAATATAATAATAAACAGAAAACATAGTCAAGAAGCATAACAACAAAATTAAATCATTATAGAGTTTTAAAGACTAGTCAAATTTGTAAAAACAAAAAAAAGACAAAAAGTTACAAAAGCAGATAAAAGTGAAGTAAATAGAAAACTTAAGGTGCTAGGCAAGAAAATTAGTACAAAATTAACAAAAATTTAAAGACATTAGTCTGATACTTAGATAAGGAACATGAAAGATTAACAGAAAATTCTTTATAAGAAAAAAAAAATATATAAACAAAATTAAAAAAGACAAATAGAAGGAAACATAAACAAAAGATGTAAAATGATAAAACCAATTAAGAAAAAATAATAATCAGTCTTTTGAACAAATTATACAAAAAAATAATACTTAACAGAGTTATTAAACAAATAGATGGAGTCAAAACTAGTTAAAAAAATAACAGTAGAACATTATAAGAAGTAATTTAAAAAAAATACTAAATAAAAGAAATGTCAGAAAGTTAAAGAAATTTATAAACTACAAGACCATATTAGAGAAGAATAATATAAAAGATTAAAAAGGAAATTAAAAAAAAAGAATAAGATAGAATAATTAAAGAGCTCAAAACAGATACAGCTCTAGAAATATTAATAATAAACTATACTTTAATTAAACAAGCAGGAAGAAAAACACAAAAAATAAAAGAAATACTAATAAAATAAAAAATAGCACAAATATACTCAATACCAAAAAACATAGAATAAAAATACAGTTTAAACAATATTTGATTAATAGTACTAATTAAAATATTTAGAAAAATTATAACAAAGTTAATAACAAAAAAACAATAAAATATTTATTAAAAAGAAATACTTAAAGGACCAAATTATACAAACCTGTCAGAAAACTCAACAGAGCAACCAGTATATATTCTAAACATGATAATAAAAGAAGTAAAAAGCTGAAAATACTTCTATAAAATATAAAAAAGGCATTCAACTCAGTTTTACTCAAAAGTCTTGAGCTAGCCTTACAAAGAGTAAAAATATTTAAAAAAACAATCAAGTATATTTTAAATCTCTTTTATAAAAAGTAGTTTAAAATAATTATAGCTTATGGCCTGATAGAAGAAATAATAGCAAAAGATGGAATAGATCAAGATGAAGTAATATTACCATTAATATGATGCCTTTTCTATGACCTGTTATTAAAAAAAAATACAAAAAGACAAAAAGTTAGACTATATAATATAACAAGAGATTAAAAAGAAAATAGATTATAATAACATTACAAGCTATCACCAAGTAGCAATCACATATGCAAATAACATAACATGAATTATGAGTAATAAGAAATAATTGCTAGACTTTAAAAGTAGTATAAGAATTTTTCAAAATAAATGATATAAAAATAAATGAATCTAAATCAAAATTAATAATAATGAATAAAAAGTTAAAAAAAAGAAAAAAGAAATAATATTTAGAAGAAACAAAATAATAGAAGAGCCAAGAAACAAGATAGTTTATTTGTTAGAAATCTGGCTAAACAACAGAATATAAAAAGTCTTAGTAAGAAAAAAAACAAAAGAGATAATAAACTAGACAATAAGAAATCTTAAGTATAAGAAAATAACAATAATCCAAATTGCATATAAAAACAATATAATGATAATATTAAAATTAAATTACATGATATAACTAATAATGATGTTAGAGAGAGGGATAAATGAAATACACCAACCAATAATATATTTGGCAAAACAAAAAAGCAATCTGCTAAGAATACTAAAATACTGTATAATAGAATATAAAAACCTTAATAGTTATAAAACTCTGTAACAAGAACTAATAATAAAACAAATAGAGAGTCTAGTAGCAAGACTAAATAAAAAAGATGAATTAGAGCAACTAATAAAATTAAGAATAATATAGAACTGTCAAAAAATAAGTTTAATAGAAGATATATAGAGAGTAAAAAAACTACTAAAAAATAAGTTATATTGAAAGAACAATTTAATCTGTCTGATAATAGTTAAAACATTTAAAGAATTTCTATTTTATCTTTAAAAACATTCTTTTAAGCATAGTTTTAAAATATCTATTAATTAAAACAAAACTAAACTGTATAAAAAGAAAGTTAAAAATAAATATAAGTACAGAAAGTAAATTATGAATATAAGTAGTTATAATTTTAGAATAATTGAATTAGCAGAACCATAACTGTGAAAAAAAAGTAAACCCAAAATAAGTAAAACAGAACTGATATATCTAAATTAGCTATTTCTATACAGAAATTTGAATATCTTAATACACAGTAACTGCATAGTAACAATATGATTCTTATATAGTTACTATTAAGTTTAATAGTGACTATACAGTTACTATGCAGTTACTGTGCATTAAGAAATCCAAATTTCAGTAAAGTTAATATAAAAGAAGAAAAACTAATAACATGAAAGCAATTCAAAAGCTATTAGAAACAATTGAGTAAAGGCAAAAAGACAAAATAGTTCAAGATAATAGAAACAAAAGTACTAAATAAATTAGGAAGCAGAGAAGTTAAAGAATATTTTAAGATAAATAGATGCAATATATAGGTAATAAAAATTAAGTAAAAAAGTTTGTCAAAAGATAGAAGAAAAAAATAGATAGTATATAGTACAAAAGATGATAGGCAATTAGGAAAAATAGTTAAAAAAAGAAAAAGTTACTAATAGAACACTGACAGATGCAAACTATAGTAAATGATCTAACAACTAAAATTAACAAATGTAATAAGTATACAGAAAAAAAAAAAATAATAATAAATAGCTGTCAATATTGAATAAGAATTAGTAACAAGATAAATACAATTTCAGATGCACTAATAAAAAGAAATAACAATATAATTACAACAGCTACTAATCAACTAATAGAATATATAAGAACAAAAGAATTGAGAAGAAATGAATAAAAGCTAATAGAACTTAAAATGCTAAAAGGTTTAAAAATAGAAATAATTAGAAAACATAAGCTAAAAAAGAATGTAAGTCAAGACTTAGTAGAGCTTTTAAGAAAAAATATATTAAGAAACAAGGACAAATACACATTATATACAGATAGTGTAGCAAATATAAAAAACAAAAAAAAAATAATATATAAAAACATGAGTATAAGATAGGTGCAAACAAGTAAAACACAAAATTGGTAAGAAGAAGAGGTAACATTAGAAGTAAATAGATGACTAATGTCTATTATAACTGAGATATTAGCAATATATATAAGCAGTAATTGTAACAATACTAAAAAAGAAAAAATTTTTTTTTTATCTTTACCTCTCTTTACTATTCTGAAGGTTCTTAAACATCTTTAGAATCTGTCACATCTCTTAAAGACCAGAGTTATTATTCTGCAAAGATCATTAGATGGCATATAGCCCTGTATGTCACTGAATAGTGAGATAACTCATGCTTCATTAAGTCTGCCATATGACATCTCAGGTCTCACAATGTAGGACCTACTATCACTTTCAGTCCACAATTTCCTAACTTCACATGATTCACCAGCCAGATCATCTGTATATTTTTGATATTCTTAATTCTATATATTCTTAAATCAGGCTCTCTTAATGTTAATATTATTTGTTAACAGATTACATCTTATTTGGTTGTTCCTAACCTTGTGGCTATGCCAGTCACTGCATTCTTTTCGTATAAATCTTGTTTTTGCTTTTTTTTTTTTTTTAAATAGAAATCCTTAGCAGATCTTTTTTAATTATAATCCTGGCAGAGTTTTTGTCACCTTTTAAAACTCGAATTCACAACCTTGTGATTAAAACCCAGAAGCACTAACTACTGCACTATTGACCCACAGGTTCAGAAAAAATTTAAAATATTTATAGATAGCAATACAGCAATTAGAAACATTAATAAAAACTTAAAATATATAGATAAAAATAAAGTTTTTAAAAGAAAAAATACAATATAGGTATTGAAGATAATTAAGATAATTAATATAATTAAAACAAAAAATATACAAATATAGTGATTTAAATAAAAAGTTATAATAAGGACTAATAGAATAATAAAGCTAATAGTCTTGCAAAAAAGAAAACATTAAGCAAAAAGATAATATATCTACTTTACAAAAATCATCAAAATTTGAATTGCTAAAAATTAGCTTTTTAAAAGTACTGATAAAATACTAATTTTTGCCAAATTTTGTACTTTTTTAGCACTTTGTTACTATTATATTAGTATAAAAAAATATTTACAAATTATTATAATAATAAAATGCTAATATTTGCAAAATATTAGCAAAATATTAATACTAATAAAAAGCTAAAAATTACTAATAAAATAGGTAGTTAATAGTAATGATAATGCAATAATTTTGTACTAAATTTGTAAAAATACTAATTTAATACTAATAAACTACTTTATTTTGTTTATATTTTGCTAAATTTTGCAATTTTTAAATTTTTAAATTTTTAAATTTTTGTAAAGTAAAATAAGTTAGCTATAAAGAGATAGAGTACTGTTTTAAGTAGAAAAACAAACAAATATATCTACTATAGTAATTGGACCTGATTAAAAATATGCTACCTAAGTTACCTAATAGATAAACCTGCAGGTTATTTAAGTAATCAACAGATATACTCAGATATAAAAATTTACCTAATGTATTTGAATGATAATGGGTATATCTGAGTATAAAATCTTACCCAATAACTTGGTAAACTTTATAATATTCAAATTTCTTTTGCATTTAAAGAAAAGAGAACTATATTAATATTATGCTATATATTGTTTATTTATTATTAAATGAGAACTATATAAATATTAAGCTATTAAAGTTTTGAGATATTTGAATAGATAGAGTAACTTTACTAATCTATTTTATTTTTTATTATTATTAAATAAGTATTTTATTATACTATTTTCAAATCTATTTTTAAATCCAAGTGTTTTTACAATACAAACTATTTCATTTAACAAATAACAGTTTATTAACTACCTCAGATAACAAATGAGTTCTTTTAGGAATAATTTAATTGCCTGCATCTGAAAAGAGTTATTCACTTGGAACAGATGTAACAGAAATAGATAAGTATTTATATGCTATTCTGTTTAAGATAAAGAAAGTATTTTTGTTATCATATTACTACTTATAAACATTTTTTGTTTTAGATAGAATTGGCATAATAGCTTTATTCAAGTAATTATTTATTTCAATATTATGGTTTATTAGATTTTGAGTATTGTTAAATATTTTTTTTTATAAAGTTAGGTGTCAATAAAGACACTTCAGCTTCAATATTTTCAACTAATTTATTGGTTATAACTGTACTATGCCAAGTTATAAATTTATCATGCAGTTTATTAATTGTAATATTACATGTTTTACTTAATTATAAATTCATTAATTTTAAACATAAATCTAATAAGATGGTGATTAATCCAATATACAGTATTCTGAATTATGCCAATAATGATTAAAAGAATCATAAATAGCTTTTCAGATTTTTAAAATTATTTTTGTATTCAATTATAGCTTTTTGCAATTAGCTGCATTCTGCAATTAATGCTTGTGCATAGTTAGTTGATGAGTATCTGTTTTATCACTTTTATCTTTGAATGATATTTCATCTAAAGTATTAATAAATTTATATTAAAAATTAAAAAAAAATAAAATAAAATAAGATAAAAAATAAAATTAAATTAAAATTAAAATTAAAATTAACTAAAAATAATAATAATAAAAATAAATAATAATTTTTATTATCTTTAGTATTAAATTCACTTTTATCAACTTCAAGCCTATTTGATATAAACACACTGTTAGTAAATTGTAATTTTAATGCTTTAATTACTAGATTGATAACTAAAAGAGTACATACTTGATTCTATTAAGATAAGTTATTAACTTATCAAACAGCTTAAACATATTTACTAATTCTTGTAACAACATCTACTTATTATCTTCAAGCATAAGTTGGCTTAATTTATCAAAGTCTTTTTTAACACCTACTACATTTCCTAAATGTAGAGTTGCTGAAAGCCATTCAATGGCTAAACACAATAATAAAAGTTTTTGCCAAGATTAATACATTAAGTTTTATCTGGTCTTTACATCATTAAGAGTACACAAAATTTTAAAGTTTGCTTCAGGTACTTCTATTTTGTCATTACTATGATGCTCCTTCTTAGATGATGAATTTTCATCTAAATTATATAATTAAATAGTAGGTAAAGTGGTCTTACTATATTGGGCTAATTCAATCTGTATTTGTTCAAGATATTGACTTTATTTTGGTAATTTAAAAATTTTGTTAAGTTTAGAAACTCTTTTGATATATGGTTTTATAATTTTCAATATCTGAATTACTATAAGCTAGAGTGTATATGCAGAATAAGCAACACATTCTACACCATCTTAAATTCTAATAGCTTTTTTCATATTGGCTCCATTATCTGTAACTGCACTAACTATTTTACTGGTCAATCTATATTTTTTAATCTTTTGGTTCATATATTCTTTGATACTTTCACTAGTATATAGATAATTTATTTTTTCAATAGACAATATAACATTATAAATTTCAAAATCTGAAGTTAGCCAATGAATTGTTACTCTGATGTATCCTTTATTACTTCTAAATATTTATAAATTAGTAGTAATTAAAGCAGTTTTACAAGTAGTATAAAGTAATTTTTTTAGCTTTAGTACAGCTTTTTAGTAAGCAATAATAAGTTCTTTTTTAATATTTTTATTATTTGGTAGTTTGAATACTAGGTCAAATCTGGTTATTATTTTTTTATACCCTTTTTTATAAACAGTATTAAAAGATAAAGAGTCTGTAATCAGCCATTCTGTTGTAATTCTCTTTAGTTCTATTTGGATTGCTTCTTTATAAAAAGCTACTTTTCTAAACATATTATTTATATGCAATTGATGTTTTTTATTTGGGTTGGGTTAGAGATTATTTGGCACTAATATTTTATGTTTTGTTCTAAAATAAAGCTTCATATTACCAGTTTCACTATCATACTTATAACTTGTTCTATATTTTTCTTCAATATCTTTTTTAAATATGAATATCTTACAAACAGCATATTTTTTCTTAACTTAAAAATATTTTAAACACAATTTAATCTACTGTCATCCTGATTAGTAATGTTTACTTAAATTTTTTTAATATCTTGTCTTTTAACAGGCTCTTCAACTGATTTTTTTTTGTTACAATACTAGAAAGTTCACTGTCATTATTCTAAGGCTTAATATCAAAATCATTATATATGTCATTATATAGGTCAAGATAAGGTTCAGAATAAGAGTCAGAATAAGAATTAACATCTGTAATATACTCATTATTGGAATCCATTACAATTAGTACAAATTGTTATGATTTTTTTTTTTAGTTATTTGATATTTAAATGTATATTTAAGTCTTACAAATATTTTTTTTATAATAAAACTCAAAAAAGGCTTTTTAAAATTTTTTATAATCAATTTTTTTTTATATTGCAAAGATATATCTATGATATTTTATATAATTTTGAAGGTATTATTATGAATTATATTAGTAATTGCAATGATATCTTTCTGCAATTTTTTATTACATACATTTTATAGATTTCTTTTTACAATTTTGTAATTTTTCTCTTTTATTGCATGTGTTCTATTGCTATAACATTTAATTCAACTTTTTCTTTTAATATTAACTAATACTTAAAATTTTAGCATTCTACTTATTGTTGATTATTCTTATAAATGATAGGATTCTTATATGCTTTATTTATAATTTTTTGTTTTTTGTCTATTTAGTAATAATTTGCTTTTGCATTCTTCTTTATTTTAGTTTATCTCTATAAATAGTTAGGATTCTCATATACTTTATTTATAATTTGTTTGTTTTTTGTCTATTTAGTAATAATTTGCTTTTTTATTTAACAGTTTAATATTTTAATGATTTAGGATGCTCAAATTCTGAAACATAAACTCTAAAACATTAATTTAATTTTTGTAATCAATTCTATAATAAACATTGCTATTTACATAAAAGCTTTTGGAACTTTCTATACTGACTAATATTAAATTTAAACTTTTAGTTTTCTATAAATCCAATATTGATAATACTAAGAAGGTATGAAGATCATACTATTTTATATAATAAGGCCATACAAACTTAATAAATCAGTTTTCATAACATAAAATTTTTAACAATAATCTGGCAACCTAGCTTTTAATTTTATTTTTAAAAAATTATATATATAAAAAACATGTAAAATTTTTTAAATTTTTTTAAAAAACTCATTCAAATAGTAAGTATACTCAAAATTTTTTTTTAGAATTTTGTAAATTTTGGTCCAACAGAGTTTTGAGAACTGATTTATTAAGTTTGTATAGCCAATATATAAATAATCCTTAAAGCATATAAATATTTTATTAGAGATAAAACAGATATGAAAAATTTAGTATCATAATACAAAAAAGTAATCTCAACTAGTGCAAGTGTAGCCTTAATGATAAATAATTTTTAATAACATTGCAAAAATGAATTAGAAGTTTCAATAACTTTAAGAATTATTATATATATTAATTGTATTAGAAAATTAGGCAGGACATTTTTTAAACAATTTTTATTAATATAAGTTTGTCTATTTAATTATTAAAACTTAATTTTTTTAATAGACATGTTATATACAAGTACATATTTATTAGTTAAGTAAATTGATAATGCAATAGTGAATACTGATTAAACTAAATTAACTTTCTTTAATAATTTCTGTAATCATTATAAGAGTTACAATAGGCTTGATTTGAGAAAATAGAGTTTATAAACTAGATCTTGTTGTAGTAATCACAGGATCTAAAGATGAACTTGTTAGTTAAATACTTTGTATTTTTATCTGATGTTTACTAGCAATTTGATATTTCAATTTCTCTATATTACTATTAATATCTATTTTTCTAACTACTAATCTCACAGCAGGGTTTTAATAATATGAACTTAATCATTAAAATTCTTAAGGATCATGTGTTATGAGTTTTAGGTCACTAATATTCACTTTGTTAAATATTAATTAATTTATTAATAGACTTACTAATAATGAGTCTTATTTGGATCACATGAAAAATTGGTAATACTTAGTATATAAAGAGAATTAAATTAGAAGTATAAGTAATTTCTACTTTTTTTTCTCTCTTTAATCAATTAATAGCAAATTATATTTTACACTTTGCACTATATTAGCCTAGTATAAGATAATCAAACTAGTTTAAAATTTAAAGCTAATAAAAATTTACTAAACAGAATCTATTCTAAAATCAATTTTTTATTCCTAATTCAGTATTAGTATGGTATGTTTTTAATGTATGCTGTGCACTTTATATCTTATTCTTCTGGTTGTTCATACTATTTAATTTGTTATATTTCTTATTTTAATATTTTTTATTTTAGCAAACTATTAAATAGCCAAAACTTAAATCTACTATTTTCTCTAGAAGTTTAATAAAATTGCTACTTCAAATTTATTTAATAATAAACTAATCATATTACAGAAGTTGAACAATATCTGAAGTTGTGCCTATCTGAAAGTAGTACTGAAATCAGATTCTATTTAGTGCATTAGTTAGCAATCTTAAACAGACAAAATTTTGGATGCTTAAAGTTGTAATTTTTGACAAATATTAACTTGTTTTTAGTTTAATCAGTGCTTAGTTTGCATTAATAAATAGAAATATTTATAGCAAAACAAGGTTTAGAAACTATGTAATATATAGTCTCAAAGTCTTATTTTGCTATAGCATCTCTAATTATGATCAATATTTAAACAACTTTAATAATTACTAAGCATTTAGTATAAAGTACAGATTACTTATTATTATATAGAAAGATGATTCTGTATTTTATTCATATTTGATCTGATTATTTATTGATCCTATTAAGTGAAATAAAATTTCTATATTTTAATACAAAAATAGTAAAGTAAATTTTAGTATACAAATTATAACAATTCATTTATTATGAAAAACTTAGGTTTTATCAAAGTGTTATTATAAGTAAAAAATTAACTTGTTAATTGAAATTTTTTTACTTTATAGCTTATTATAGTTTTTATTATTATTAAAAATAGATTGAACCATATATCAATCCATACTATATTATTTAATTGTTGCCAATTAAATATATTATTTATATTATCTACTAATGCTTAATGCTTTATCTTTCTATAGGTTATAACTTTAGCTTATATCTTATTTCAGTGCTACTGCTTTGGATTATGTTTAATAATTGCATTTCATGAACTTAAATAATTATTTATAATGTTATGTATTATAAAAAGAACTATTAAAAAATTTTCACAGAATGTTGAAGATGATAAATTTTAATTAGAATAAAAAAAAAAACCTTATATACAATTGTATGCTTATTAGTTAAATAATTTATGTGCCTAATTGTTCTATATAAATTTATAAAATTTAAAGGTTAAATAAAGAAATAATTTAATCATAATTTTCAAAATTTAAGAATCTTATATATATAACAGTTGAGAACTAGTTAAAAATAAAATAATAATCTTGATATTAGTTAGCATATTAATTGAAAAACATAGTAAGGATTATTCTAGATTATTTTAACTAATACACAAAATTTACAAATACTTATATTCTAAGAATAAATATTTAAACTTTAAATTAACCTTTATTTAATTTCTAATTGAATTAAAGATTTAAATATAAAGTTTAGAGTTTAAAACCTATTTTATTTTTTATATGTTATAATTAAACCCAGTTTTAAATTATAAAAAATAAGTCTGATTCTAAATTCTAGTTTAGATATATATATAAATTATTTGACTATATACTGGCTGGCTAATAAATAGATAACACAAATAAATTTATTTTTGGTATATTATGCAGTATGAATACAGAATAGTTATATTCTGAATAGTTAGATATAAGTAAAATTTTGCAATAAGCATAATTGGTCATATAAGTAGTCAATTACACTTTACTGTAAAACTTTGCTTATATCTAATATATAAAATATAACTGATTTATCTTTTGCTATCTATATAACATAACTTTCATGTACTTATTTTAAAGTAAAACTTTTATTTTATATATTGTTTTTGATATTTAAGATTAAATAAAATAATATACTCAATTATTTAAATTAAATAGATATATGTTTAGTAGAAATAAGTATATAAAAGAAGTTATATAGATGGAGTTGGTCAGAAAATAAAACAATAAAATACAATTAATATCTTGAATATATTATCTAGATATTATCTAAATATTTCTATTTGATATATTTATCTAAGTATTATTTAGATATATTATTCAGGTATTACTTGAGTATGCTTATCTGAGTAACTGTAATTACAATCTAAATATCTGACTATCTGTAAGTAAACTGAGTAATACTTGACCCAGATACAATATCTAATCTACTAGCAAGACTTCTATGTAAAATAGTAACAAATGTCAGATTGGGATAGAGTAGAAGAAAACAACAATACTTAAGAACATTGAACTATTAATAAAAGTAATGATTTATGACTAGACATATTTTTAAAGAAAGCTAAAATCATTAAAAAAGATATACTGTATAATAAGAAAAAGCAGCACAAAAAGAAATGCTTTTATAAATATATATTGAACAAACTTTTGATCTTAGAAAAACTTAATAAAAAAAGATCAGATATATATACAACAGCAGAATATTAAATATATCAAAATAAAACCAAAGAAATGCAAAGATATCTAGCATCTTATGAGAAATAAGCAAATCTTTAAAAAAGAATACAGAAAGTATCTATCACAATAGTATAGAAAAGTTTAAAAGAAAAAGAAAAAATTCAAGTTCTATCTTATATATTATATATAATATTTTTTGAAAAAACAAAAATAAATGAAATAGAAATAAGAAAAACACCAATCAAAATCCTAATTTCAAAAGCAATTCAAGACAAATTAACATAACTTTTAAGTATAAGAACAAAATAACAGTTTATAAATATAGTAACAGAGACAGTCTAGAACATCTTTTATAAACAAATCTAAAGAATACAATATAAAAAAATTAATCTATAAGAAAAAAAAAGAATAATAAACAAAACAAAAAAAAAGAAAAACACAGATAACACAACTCTCCCCGCTGATCCTCAATTCCAAAACAAGAGAAAACAAAATACAAAAACAACAAGAAAACTGGCTAGCAAACACCCTTTAGGCGACTAACAAAAAAGCTATATTAGGA